>OZ005613.1:6065000-6327500 GCA_963930655.1 Myrica gale
AAAAACGATTTTTAACCTAACAAATGAAATAATTATTAAAATTATTTCACTTAAAATGTCATTTTAATACATATCTCATACTAATAACTTATAATCATGTGTTAAATAAACTTTATATCACTGGTTTATGACATCTTAGTACATTGCTAATACTAACTCTTACAAAATGTTTATTTGATGTAACTTGTACAACTTGTACATGCTTTCCTAAATATTAATGAATTATACTTTATTTGTTGTTATGCAATCTAAACATATCCTAACATACTTTGTTAATATATATTTTGTATTTCTAATTATTTAAGCTCATATTATTCAATCACAAATGTTTAATCATGAAATTTATGTACCGATCGATCGACAATGTTAACCGATCGATCGCCTTTTGCATTTAAAACGACACCGTGTGAACCGATCGATCACTTTATCGGAACGCTCGATCACTTCGGCTAACGAAAATGACGACGCATCCTAACGATCGATCAGTGTACCTTTACCGATTGATCGTTATGCATAAGACAAAACGACGACGTCCTTGACGATCGATCACTTCAATATAAACGATCAATTGGTTGATTAGAAATATCTAAACGACATCGTACTTAAACGATCGATCACCTAAATCAACGATCGATCGGTTATCTTAAAATTTAGAAAGATCTTCTACAACGCATGCCGATCGATCGTCATATCGTAGCGATGGATCAGTCAGTGTGCCTTTACCGATTGATCGTTATAGATAAGACAAAACGATGACGACCTTGATGATCGATCACTTCAATACAAAAGATCGATCGATAGATTAGAAATATCTAAACGACATCGTACTTAAACGATCAATCACCCAAATCACTGATCGATCGGTTATCTTAAAATTTAGAAAGATCTTCTATGACGTATGCCGATCGATCTTCATATCGTAGCGATGGATCACTTATGATGAATGATCGATCGTGTTTCAAAGCCACGTGTTTATTGATAACCGATCGATCGGTATATAAACAACGATCAATCGGGAGGAGTGACGACATAATTTCCTCGTCAAAACTCTTTGCATTTAGTGATTGAGCATTTCGTCACAAAAGTACCGATCGATCGGTATATAACCGATCGATCGGCATGTGACGAAACTTTTCGTCACCAAAAAATTAACTTTTTGTGACAAAATTGTTATTTCGTCACAAATAAGACTTTTAGTGACGAAATTAGTGACAAAAACTATTTTCGTCACGGAAAACCATTTTTTAGTGACAAAAATAGCATTTCGTCACCAAGAATTTCGTCACTAAAAGTCAATTTTCTAGTAGTGATCGTTATTGAAAGTATATGTTGTAGTTTAGGCCAATGAATTTTTAATACGGCAATTAAATTTATACATCTCCAAAAAATTTTGCTACCAATTACTCTGCTCAGTTTGGGACTTGGATATTTGTTCTCTCCGAGGTCTCAAATTCAAAATCTCTTAGATGTTATTAATGACTCTGCCCAGCTTGGGACTCAGAGGTTTAATCCCTCTAACGTCTTATGTTTAAAATTTCTTAAATGCTACAAACTCTTTAAAGCCACTCGATAATTACATGGTTGGTGATAAACAAGAGGACTACACAAGCTTCGAGGTTAGTTGAGATATACGTAAGTTAGTTTAGACACTCGATTATCAAAAAAAAAAGTTGGAATATTTAAATTTCTAGTATATAAGATTTGATTAAGGTAAGTAGGAGTGAATAGCGGACTAGTCGGAAGCGGAATTTAACATTCCGACATCCGGTCCACTAACTAGCGGATTACTAAAATCAACTCCGCTTCCGCTTCTGACTCTTAGCGGAAGCGAAAACGGACTTATCGGAAGCGGATAGCGAAATTCCGTTAACTTTTTGAAATAGAAACACCATTAATACTCCAACCAATATTCTTGTATAGTTATTCAATATTCAAATATAAATCATCTCTTCAAAACTTCAAACAAACAATTTCATTATCAGAAATATAATCAACACTCAAGACACTCAAACAAACATCTCATTATCAGTGTTCACTGGACGAAGCTAACTACGATTGTGAACCTTTGTTTAAATCACTCGCTTGCCCCATAACAGAACCTGGACATTTAATCCAAAAATTGCAGTGAGCATATTAAGCATTCCACTAGATAAATTTCCCTGAGAACTTCAAACAAACTTTATTTGCTCATAACAGACTAACAGTAATGAATGCAGCCATATATCACTACCGGATGAAAAGTGGAGGTAGTACCTCCCTAGAGAGATCTCTGTCTTTCTGGTGCAATCACCATTCACCTAGTAATCTGAAGGCAGAAAAAGCAACACAAAATGACTGATTTGGTTATTCTCATTAGATGATGGGCTTACACCTAATAGAGAGTGTATCTACCTCATCTAAGCAATTATATTCTACAACAAGAATCAGCCAAGGAGGAGCAGAAATTTCAAGAAGATTCTCCGCCTTCCTGTCTTTAGAATATTGGTCGATCCCTCAGTAGTTCATTTCGTTCAAATGTAAGCTTACTAACAGAAATCCTATGACGGAATGAGTGAGAAGTAAAAAATAGCCAAGCGAATACAAATCTTCAGAAGATCTAGACCTCACTAAAAGTCACCTCCAAAATCATCCAGAAACTCGACATTGCTTGCAACTCAACACTGCCTAAAATTTCACTTACTCTCGGTACAATGACAGCATCACAAATTTTCAACTTCCATTTTCCAAGGAGAAGAATAGAGTAAATGATATATTCTTTATCAGAACCACCACCATTGACAATTGACAATGGTCACCGATCTTCATCGAGAGTTTGACCAGGGCATGAATATTGGGTACTGCGCAAGAAATGAGTCCTTTTAGTGATCGTCTTAGACCTCTATAAGAGGAGGCCTTCCCATCTAGCAATATAAACTTTGGAAAAAAACGATAGTACCGCGGTCCATATTTATGGGCAAACAATACGTTAATCTCACTTAAGTTTCAATATTTTTTTATTAGAACCCTCATTTTAAAAAACAATCAATCCTTGCTTTCCATTTCATTTGATCCTTAAGTTACATGAAAAGTGATGTGAATGGAACGAAATATCCCTCCAATATAATTTTTTAAAAAAACTAAAGAATAAATAGAAAATGAAATAGAGTATCTATATTTTTATTTTTATTTCTATATTAAAAGAAAGAAAAGAAAATCGAGCAAAATATTTTTATTTTTTAATAAAAATTTAATGAGTTTGTCTGAGAGATATTTCAGTCATAGTCATTTTTTTATGTAATTTAATGGCCAATCGATTGTTTTTGAAATATGAAAAATATAATAAAATATATTAAAACTTGGAAGGACTGATTGATTTTTATCCACATACATGGGACGTGGCTCAGATAATACATCACCCTACTCCCTACGAACGTATTTGGTACGAAGGAATCAATGCTTAAAAAACAAATGCTTGTAAAGCTTCTAGAAGCACATTTCTACCGCTAAGAGAAACCTGAATCATTGTTTTAAGGTTTTAATTAAGCAACAACAATGACTACAATCGTTATTGAAAGTATATGTTGTAGTTTAGGCCAATAAATTTTTAATACAGCAATTAAATTTATACATCTCCAAAAACTTTTGCTACCAATTACTCTGCCCAGTTTGGGACTTGGATATTTGTTCCCTCCAAGGTCTCAAATTCAAAATCTCTTAATGTTATTAACGACTCTGCCCAGCTTGGGACTCGGAAGTTTAATCCCTCTAACGTCTTAAGTTTAAAATTTCTTAAATGCTACAAACTTTTTAAAGCCACTCGATAATTACTTGGTTGGTGATGAACGAGAGGACTACACAAGCTTCGAGGTTAGTTGAGATATACGTAAATTAGTTTAGACACTCGATTATAAAAAAAAAAGTTGGAATATTTAAATTTCTAGTATATAAGATTTGATTAAGGTAAGTAGCCTGAATAAAACGTCTCTTCTTAGCTGTCCAACATTCATATTTTGTTTATGGTTAGGATTGTACAAAAAAATTTTCTTTCCTTACATGACAACACCAAATCTGGGATTCTCTCCCTACGCATGTAATATAATACATTTTGTACTGTTACCATATTTTCTTCGATATGAATAGGATTCTCTCATCGAATGCTTTCCAAATTGCAAACTTACATAGTATGAGAACCGCATCATTCAATGTCCACATCATCTTCAACCTCCAATTCGGAGGGTTCTTCTTCACATTCCAACACTTCCATAGATCTCAACTCTCCGTATCATCTTCATTCTTCATATTATCCCGGGACAATTATGCTCTCAACGCCAAAAACAAACTTGGCTTTGTCGATGCACTCTCACAACCTACTACTTCCATGTCTGCAATTCAGTTGTGGGAGCGCTGCAATGACATGGTTTGTCATGGATTCCCAATTCCATTGACAAAACCATAGTCGACTGTCTCATTTACCATGACACCCCATGTGCTGTGTGGCTTGACCTTCAAGACCGATTCTCCCAATCTAACAACCCTTGCATTTTTCAACTCAAATTTGCCATTGTTACTCTCACACAAGACACCCAATCACTTACCACTTATTTTACAGCTCTCAAATCCAATTGGGAATAACTCTCTGCCCTTCAATTGATTCCCGCTTGCACTTGTGGTGCTCTCAAAGAATCTACGCTCCACCATGACACCGAAAAAGTCTTCTAATTTCTCATGGGGCTTCATGAATCGTATGCCCCTATTAGTAGCCAGATCCTGGTGATGGATCATCTTCCAAATCTGGCCAAGGTGTACTCCATCTTGCAACAAGAAGAAACTCAACGCCACCTCCAGATCTCACACCCACATCTCCAGATGTCCACCCCTTCGCCGGACGTCTTTGCCATGGCCACCAACCGCAGCTTCAATAGGCCACCTTACACATGTGGGAGAGGGAAAGGCCGACCGAAATGTTTCCATTGCCACCAAGATAGGCACTAGAAAGAGTAGTGCTATCGCCTCATTTGGTTTCCTCCCAACCACCAGCCTCCCTCTTGCCCACCATCTGGCCACAGGGACGCCAGTGTTGCTTCCGCCGCTAACGTTTCTCTTTCTGCAGGTCTCTTGGACCTTTCCCCTGTTTCACACGACAATGGGGTTCCAACGAGTCTTTCGGCTGACCAATTCAGCGAACTAATGGAATTTTTCAATTCCAAAAACACCCCTCCAGGTCAACCTTCAGTCAATTTCGCTGGTAACATCGCCTCCTGTAACTCTGTCTCATGTTTTAATTATGATTGGGTAATTAACCCTGGAGCTTCTAATCATAAAGCATCTAATGCATCTCATCTTATTAATCTGCAATCTCTACATCACCTTTGTCCAATTAATTTGCCTAATGTCAATACTATTTCTATTACTCATTCCGACATCGTTAATTTATCTCCACAATTATCTTTACACAATGTTCTCTTTGTTCTCACATTTAAATTCAATTTATTATCTATTAGTAAACTCATCTCTTTTATTAATTGTGTTGCTATTTTTTTCCTAATTTTTGTGTTTTTCAGGACCTCGCCACGAAGAAGCTGATTGGAACGAGTGAAGTTCGAGATGGACTTTACTATTGCAACTCTTCTCCCCATCGGTCCTTTACACATCTCGCTCTCGATCCTCTCGTTTATGAAAAGCGCGATTAGGTCACTCTTATTCGCAATGCCTCCCTATTGTTTTAAATATTTCCAATGATGCATTTCATTGTGATATTTGTGCTAGAGCTAAACATACTCAGCTACCTTTTTTTATTAAATTTGAATAAGAGCACATCTTGTTTTAAATTTGATATTTGGGGTGGATACTCTACTCCCTCCCTCTCTAGTGCTCACTTTTTTTTTACTATTGTGGACGATTATTCTCGTGCTACTTGGGTATATTTGATGCATTTTAAATCTGATACGTACTCATGTCTCACACAATTTTTTTCTCTTGTCAAAAATCAATTTGATAAGACTATTAAAATTATTCGCACGGATAATGGTCATGAATTTCTTTCTCACAAAATGCAACATTTTTTCAATACTCATGATATTTTTCACGATTAAACATATGTCGAAACCCCCCAACAAAATAGCGTTACTGAACGTAAGCATCAGCACCTCCTTAGTGTAGCTCGATGTCTCCATTTCCACGCCAATCTCCATCTTAATTTTTGGGGTGAGAGCATTTTAATTGATACATATCTTATTAATCGCACGCCCTCTGCTAGCCTTGACCATAAATCCCCTTACAATTTTTTTTTTATAAAACCCCTTCCTATAGCCACTTACGCATTTTGGTTGCTTATGTTATGCTCAGATCCTCTCTTCTCATCGAGATAAATTTTTCCCTAGTGCTCGCCATTATCTCTTCCTTGGTTACCCTTCCCATCATACTGCTTATCACGTTTACGACTTCCACACTCGCCAACTCCATATTTCTCGCGATGTCACTTTTGAAGAGGCCATTTTTCTTTATCATGATCCTGCCACTCATTCTTCTCCTGGTCCTGTCATCCCGTTACCTATTAATGACATCCCCTATCCTTCTAGTGATACCCTTACTTCCTGCTCCACTATTCCTCCACCCCCTCCTCCTTCCCAGCCCAAGTGTCACCTTACTCGCCTTTCTCACCTTTGTGACTACATCTGTCCCACCCTCCCTTCCCTTATCTCGGCTTCCCCTTCCTTTCTGGCTCCATCAATATCATCATCTCTCCTTTCATTTATGTTACCATCGCTTTCACTCTCATAATTTAGCTTTTCTATCCTCATTATCTCAACATGATGATCCTACTTGTTTCTCTACAATTGTTCTTCATGCCCACTGGCGTGACACTATGACTGCCGAGCTCGAAGCTCTTGAAGACAATCATACTTGGAGTCTCCAACCTCTCCCTCTAGGTTAACTTTTCAAATGAGTGCAAATAAGTTTTCAAAACCAAACTACGAGCTGACGGCTCTATTAAAAGTTATAAAGCTTTTTTGGTTGCCAAATGCTACACTCAGGTAGAAGACCTTGTCTATCATGATACGTTTACACCTGTTGCTAAACTTGTCACTGTTAGATGTGTCCTTGCAGTTGCCACCGCCAAGCATTGGACTCTTCATCAGTTGGATGGTCACAACACTTTCTTGGATGGCGACCTCGACGAAGAAGTTTGCATGACTCTCCCTCTCGGATATTTTAGCAAGGGGGAATTTTGTGTCTATCGCCTACGAAAATTTCTCTACAGCCTCAAATAAGCCTCTCACAACTGGTTTTCAAAGCTATCCACCGCTCTATTGGCCACTGGATTCCATCACTCTCAAGCTGATCACTTTCTCTTTACTCGCACTTTCGATTATTCAACAACTCAAAGATGACCCCTTTCATATTCAACAACTCAAAGATTTTGTTGGGCAACGCTTCATGATCAAGGATCTTGGACCCATAAAATGTTTTCTTGGTCTTGAGGTCACTTGCTCACACTCTAGCATCTTTCTCAATCAATGCAAATATACTCTTGATATCCTTGCCGACAGTGGCCAACTTGGCACTTGTCCTGCTTCGACGCCCATTGAGCAAAATCTCAATCTCATCGACAGTGAGGGTGCACTCTTGCCCAACCCCAGTCTGTATCGCTGCCTTGTGGGCCGCCTCATTTACCTCACACTTACACGGCCAGACATCGTCTTCTCAGTCAATTCATGCATGCTCCTCGCCAACCACACTATGATGCTACTCTCCGTATTTTACGTTATCTTAAATCTACTTTGGGCCAAGGTCTTTTCTATCATACATAGAATTATTTACAAGTCACTACCTACGCTGACTCTGAATGGGCCAGCTGTCCATCTACTCGTCGTTCCAGCACTGGTTTCTTCATTCAGGTTGGCTCCAATCCCATCTCCTGACGCACAAAGAAATGGTCCACCATTTCTCGCTCTTCCGCTGTAACTGAATATCGTGTCATGGCCTCCACTACTTGTGAGCTCACTTGGTTGCAGACTCTTCTTCAAGATCTTCACGTTTCCCACTCTCAACGTATGCACCTCTATTGCGATAATCAAGTCGCCTTGCACTTTGCTAAGAATCCGATTTTTCATGAACGCACCAAACATATTGATATTGATTGTCACATCGTTTGTGAAAAATTGTGTAGTAGTCTTATCTCTCCCGCTCATGTTCCTGCCTCTGCCCAATTAGCAAACATTTTTACCAAAGCCTTGGGCAATGAATTGTTCCATGATTTAACTCGCAAGTTGGGCATTTCGGATCTTCATGCGCCAACTTGAGGGGGAGTCTTCGTTGTCCAACGTTCATATTTTGTTTATGGTTAGGATTGTTCAGAATTATTTTATTTCCTTACTTGACAACACCAAATCTGGGATTCTCTCCCTACGCATGTAATATAATACATTGTACTGTTACCTTATGTTACATACCTTAGGAGAACTCACCCACAAAAGCTAGCTCAAGAGGGAAGGGAGCCCAAGACATATAAACCCCACATTGGTATCCCATACTACCAATGTGGGACGGATCCCATACTCCCCAAATGGTCTATAACACCTTATTTTCTTCAATACGAATAGAATTCTCTCATCGAATGCTTTTCAAATTGCCAACTTGACATCTCTAAATATCGAACTTGTTACAAAACGTCTCTCAATAAACATGATGCTCTCACGGGCATTCTCACCGCAAACTTATAAGATATTTTGGAAGATAAGAATGTGTGCAAGTAGCCGTAAAAGAATAAAGGGGGCGTTTGTTTGCCGAAATTTTGAGGAATATTCCCAAAATTTTGGGAATCTTATAAAGTTTGAAAGTTATTGGGATTTGTAAAATTTGTTAAATTTTTGAAATTTTTAAAATAAGTTTTGAAATTTTTTAACGTATTAATAGAGGTAATGATTGCAATAATTGTTTTGATTGTTTTTTTTTATTGTTTATCGATAATTGCCCATGCTTTTGCTGTTTTTTTTATTGTTTATTGGTAACTGCCCATGCTTTTGCTGCCTGGTACACTCCGATTGCTTTGATGCGTCTTCTGCTTTGTTTATTTTTTTTTTGTCTTCTTTGGTTTGCTGCCACTCCGTGTCTTCCGTTACCTTTTTTTTCTTATTTCGCAAGTGATTGTCAGGTGGCTGCTCAGAGGTCTGCCAGCGCCTGCTTTGGTACGGTTCAACTTTGCAATTGCGTTTGTTTTGCTCAATTTCGGGCAAACAAACGCCCCGTTTATAATAAGCAGTGACGTATAAAGAAAATATGAGGAACAACAAGCTTATAATAAGCAGTGACGTATAAAGAAAATATAAAATATAATAAAATTGACCAATTTGATGCTTTACTTTGGGTCACTCGCGCGCAACCGCTAGCTGATGCCATCTTGCTAGCTATCTCTGTTTCTTACGTGCCCTCCACAACCCTTGCTACGAATTCCTTACTCCAAGAATCTTCCACACATTCTATAACCCACACTTCTATCCTTCCCTATCCGTCTACTATAATCAGCCTCCATAATTTATTTATTCGTTTCTGAATTTGTACTTATCTTTTATGAGTCCACCATCTCCTTGTAGCCTAATTGCATTTGGCTAGCCTGGAACCGCCCTGATTTCATATTAATCTCCTTAAAAGGCAATTTAAGGTTAATCCCGTTTTCGTTTATCCTAAATTTGATCAAGTTGGATACCTTTGGCTTTGAAATTGCATGGGGTAATGTCATGGTAAGCTCCCTCTAAATTATAGGTCAAAATCAATTTCTCCTTTCTAAATTTCAAAATGGTGATTTACCCACTTATCTTTTGAACTTGATCAATTCTCGTCTTCTGTTTGAAATGACCATTAAATCATATGTAAAATTATCGAAATGCCCATTTAATACAAAATTATAAAAAATATTTTAAAATTTTCATTAAAAACTAAAAAATGATATATAGAAAGTAAAATTTTTTAAATAAAAATATTGAAACTAAAGTGATAAAAAACCAGCTTTCGCTTCCTCTCCTTGTGCAAACTGCAAAGCTTCCCTTCCTTCGCTAACTCGCTTCTCACCTCTTAAACTTGGGTTGGGTCCCCTATCTTTCTTTCACTTGGGCAAGACTTTGCTATTTTAATAATCTATTTATTTTTAATTTATTTCTTGATTTTTTTTTTAAAAATTTAATTGTCTTGGACGAACATTTCAGTCATTTTGCATATTTTTCTATCTGTCTTAACGCCAAAATCAAATGGATGACGATAATTAATCATGTACAAAACATAAGAGGTATAAATCACCATTTCAAAACTTAGGATGACCAAATTGATTTTGCTTTATAATTAGAGGACGCATTATGACATTATCCCAATTGGATATGTGGTGAGTATATATATATATTTTTTAATAAAGGAAGAACCAACTAATCATCAATTTAATTGTAATTGCAAGGTAATTACTCTTACCGTTACCATCTAATTACAATAACCGTTCTATTAGTGTAATCACCCATTTTATTTTACTAATTATCTGTTTAAATTATAATAAAGTTAATCTAGTGAAAAAACATAATTAATATAAAATATCAAAAATTTCCAAATACCGAAGGAAAAACACAATCATAATGTCTAGTACTAGGCGGAAACGGTCCTTCAATCAATAAATAAATAATAGTGATAAAGCATAAACAGAAGACTAGTCCAAATCACGAGCTGCGACTGGCTGGTCCAAATCTTGTCTGAGGGCATCACGAACATGCGCCAAATGCTCCTCCAAATTATCCACCTGTCTGACAGTGTCTGCAGCTCTACCAGAACAATATAGACAGACTGTGAAAACTGAGACAAACGTTCTCTCATCCTTATTAGTTCCATCTGCATAATATTCAGCTTTTCCGTTATAGTCCTATCCGTTAGAGCAAGTTTGGTCTTCAGACCGGTCAAGCGGCATTGGAGCTCCATGCACAACGAATGTGTCAGCTGCACTATTGCCCGAATAGTCTCGTTAACTCCGCTAAATAGGCGTTTGCCCAGGCTGGTCGCTCTGTTTGTCCCCCGATATTGGCGATACTTCTCCCATTGCATTCCATGGTCAACCTAGCAAAAACCGTCCGAACATGAGCATAAACCGTTCGCACGAACGTCAAACTGCGTCTTTTAAATTTCAGGATGTCCGAACCTAACAAAAATTGTCCGAACTTACAATGACCATCCTGACGTTTCATTAAACGTCCGGACGGTGTAAAAAGACTTCCGAATGTGTTTCGATGAACACCAGCAAAACAGAGTAATTTCATAGACACAAATAACACAAAAAACTAAACAATGGACTGTATTTAATCGAAATACATGAAATTTATGAAGGAAGTTTTTCCTGAAGTTCCTTGAGAGATCTTAAATGGATAATGAAAACGTTTGAGAGCAGTGAGTGAGTTTTAATGTGCCCAGTATCCATCCGTACGTGTTTGATTAGCGTTTGAACTCTTCTCAAAGGTTATATTGGCACGTGTCTCTATCAAATTTAAAGTCATTAAATATGCCCGGTTCGAAAAGGTTCTAGAACTTATACGGTCCGGACATTATTCCTTGGTTCGGACGGTATTGATGCCAAGTGTCTGAAGTTTTGCAACGTGGAACCACACGATTCGCGGAAGAAGCATTTATAATTGTGCGCACCTTTTTTTATTGTCAGAACTAGGGTATTTTTTTCCTGTTGGAACACAGTTGACAACTTCCTGACTGAATAGAGTGTTCATGACGATTTTTAATTTGTCAGTCTATCCTGACGATTATTATTCATTAGGCAATGTCCATTCGGACGTTGTATAAAAATAGTCCGGAGTGTATTGTAAAAATTGTGATGATTCTAATTGTCACTCAGTTACTACGATTTGGAATTTGTGACCCTACAGCGCGTCCAAACGGTTTTCTTGTTCGTCCGGACGTTCTTTTGTTTTTGTGACGATTTTTATCGTCACTCATTCACTACACTTGTATGTCGTCTGAACGTGGTTGTGACCGGTCCAGACGGTTTTGGTGTTCCTGGATTGTTTTGGGTGACGAAATTAATATTTTTTCATGGAAAGTTCACTTTAGGTGATAAGATTTGGTTTGACACCCAAAATTTTGTTACCTAACGCTATATTTCTTGTAGTGGAGATTTAGACATGTCATTAAATACAGCAAAACCAAGAAAAAATGTTTTGAAATGAGTATCTAAAGTAATAATGGGCTGATTTATTTGACTTTGATATTGAGGCTTAATAAAGCTAAAGCTAAGGTAAAGATGTCTTGTAGAGTTTAGTTTAGTTTACTCATGCATAGAGGCGGAACTACAGAGTCACGATTTGCCGACGACCGACCCCATCGCCCTGAAAAATTCTTCAAAATTTTTTTGGGTTAATTACATTTCCCCTCCATGAACTTACACCCCAATCTCAAATACCCCCTTATACTCGAACTCGTTATAACCCACCACCATGGATTAAGTGTATTGTTTCAATTCACTTTTTGACTCAGTTTAGGCGTTAAAGAGGATATTTTCCATCATACGTGATGGGCACGTGACATCCAAATCACTCCAAAAGACCAAAATGCCCCCATTCCATTCAACTAAAACTCAGCCAAAATGTGGTGGGTTTTGACAGAAGAATGGGTTTGTCTTCGCTGTAACATCTCTTCTAGGGTTTGTTTTAGATATTCGTTGGCTTCGCTTGAAATATATAATGATCAAAATCTCTTGGCCGCGTGTGTCCTCTATCATTATCTGTCAGAATCTTCGTGTCTTGGGTCCAAGTTTGAATCCTTTTGCACCCTATTGCAAGACCAATCATTCCCTCCCTGCCTCTAGATAGTTCTCATCCCACTTCTTCTTTCTATTTTCTCCTATTGGATATTAATTTCTCCCAAGATCACGTAAATTCGTCGTTTTCTCAGTCTTGAGGACATAGTGGAACTTGTAAGTTCGCCGTTTGTCATCTGGAGTCCAATAGTAAGCTCTCAACGTAACAACATTCGGTTCCTCAAGTTCAAAGTTGTCGTGTTTGAAGCTACTGACACACAAACAACAATTTATGGCTGCTGCAACAATTTGAATTGTCGGTTTTTTCTAGTTTATGTAAATGATCATTTCTACATATTCGGTATTTCTACGCTCAAATTATTGTTTCGGAGATCAAAACTAACCATCACCGGAAAATTCCGGTGGGCACATTGCAAGAGAACTTGTTTCTAGTGAGAACCAGCCCCTATAACTGCTTGCAATTCTTCAGGGTCTTACTGATTAATCCAAAGAAATTGATCTTTTTTCCCTTATTTCCTTTTTCCTATTTTTGTTTTTGTGAGAAACTTTAATCCAAAATCATAGGACGAAGAATTTAAACGATGTCTGGCTCTACGAAGCTCGAAGGGTTAGTATGTAAACCATAATTAAGTTATCTTTTACGGAAGTAGTTTTACAGATTCGACTTGTAGTGGGAGTATTTTTTGCTTACAAAAAAAAATGTTTAAAAAAGATTAAAAAAAAGCTCATCATGGTGAGGCTTAAACATATTTAATAAGTGGGTGTTAGGTAAATGTCAAACCCCATTTCCCTTTTGTAATATGTAAGAGAGGACTTGCGCTAGATAACATAAAATTGGAAAAAAAAATTAACGAATGTGTAGGATAGGCACTATTACAAGTATATGAAGAGTTAAAATTACTTAGACAACTAGCTGGATAAAAATAAAGATTAATTTAGATTAGTATGTGCATAGAATATGGACGCAACACTTGGTTATGGACATTTGTTGGATAAGTATGTACTATATAGTTTATTATTCGGTTTTTCGATACCCATTAGCATACGTACGAGGGTAAAACCTTACTGTCAAGCCCATCAACAACTCAACTCAAGATGAAGCGAAAACCATGTTCTCCTCGCCACAAGCAGCCGCTGGTTTTAAGGCACGCGTTGTCACCCGAATGTAGACCCCAAAGAACATGGCTCTTCAAGCCATGAAGATCCGACTCTCATCTTTCTCAAGGATCGCTATAGAAGCT
This sequence comes from Myrica gale, assembly GCA_963930655.1. Lineage (NCBI taxonomy): Eukaryota > Viridiplantae > Streptophyta > Magnoliopsida > Fagales > Myricaceae > Myrica > Myrica gale. Next base: position 6,079,014 of record OZ005613.1, read on the forward strand.
ATATATCCGAAATTCATCAAAATCCCACTGCAACATTTTAGATATCTCCTTAATTTGTTGACAAAAGAGAAGTTTGTAGTTTGTACTATCAGATTCGAAAACTCGAGCATCGAAACGAAAGAACATGAGCACATTGGAAGGAAGAGAGTTCACGGAAGACCAAGAAGCTTTGGTGGTGAAGTCATGGACAATAATGAAGCAGAATGCGGGAGAATTGGCTCTCAAATTCTTCTTGAAGTAAGAAAATGCATGTCGTGTTTCTTCTATTTCTTTTTGGAATTTGGAGTTTAAATAGATAGGAGCGATCGATAAACTGTTGGGCTCCTTTTTGTAGGATTTTCGAGATTGCACCGACAGCTCAAAAGTTATTCTCTTACTTGAAAGACTCTAACGTTCCTCTAGAACAAAACTCAAAGCTCAAGTCCCACGCCATGAATGTCTTTATGATTGTAAGCATGCAGGTTACAACTTACTTTTTTGTCACCTAATATGTTTTAGGCTAAGTTTGAATGGGCAAAAATTGTTGAAACTAGTACGTTCAATTTGATGAAAAAGGTTTTGGGGTTTTGAAAAGGTAATAAAGTTTGTAAATAGTTGATGGATTTTATAAAAATGATGTTGGTAGAAAGGTATTGGAGTCGGTGAAAAAGTAGTTGTTAGATATTGTTATAAAAAGTTCTTAACGCCCAAGGATTGGAAAAAAAATGTTTTCGATATATGGGCTCGTGAGCCCTTTCAACTGTGTTTACTTACGCTCTTTTGGGTCTTTGTTTTTCACTTATAAAAATAGCTTCTATAGTTTAGTATTTGTATATGGGCTCCGGGCCCATTCATGGTTTTAAAGCCGGCCTATATGTTGCTGGGCTCACACTTGGGCCTAAGGCCAATTTGCAAGAACAGCGACGCGAGTTATTTTGCGAACGGTTCGTCATTCAATCGAAGGCCCAAAAGCATGTTCAGCCTAATTCTTTCGACTTATGGGAGATTTTCGACACTTATCGCAGACCTGTGAATCAGCCACACAACTCCGGAAAGCTGGCAAAGTTACAGTGACAGAGTCGAGCTTGAAAAGAATTGGTGTTGTCCACTTTAAACTCCGGGTGGTCGATGAGCACTACGAGGTAGAACACTGAATTCTCATATGGTTGCCAAATAAAGTTAATTAAAACAGTGAAATGCTAAAGTACAAAGCAAAATTACCATGTTTCGTAAATAGGTTGCTAATAAGCAAGTAAATGGATCACAGGTGACAAGGTTTGCGTTGCTGGAAACTATAAAGGAAGCAGTGCCGGAAATGTGGTCGACGGAGATGAAGAATGCTTGGGGAGAAGCTTATGATCAGTTGGTTTCAGCGATCAAAACTGAAATGAAGGCTCCCTCGGAGACTAGTTGAATATAATTACTCCTATTATAATCTGCTCCTTTAAATTGAACTAAGTTTGGAATAATCCATGTGCCTTCCAGCCGGCATGTGTATTTAAGGTTTTATGTACGGATAGTCCGTAAATTTACATGTGTAATGTTCCTTTTGCTTGTGTGCATTTGCATTTTGGGTTTGTAACGTTATGGGCAGCAAATCGCAGATTAATGGAATATTTTCTTTCTTGTGCTTTTTGGTCATGGAGAACGTGCCTAGTCCTTAATGGATTATGTTTACACCCTCATGACACCGAAGAACGGTCGTCATTGGCGGAACCAGGACTCCAGTTGTTGGCGCAACTCCTAAGGCGAAATGAGAAAAAAATTTCCTACATAATGCAAAAAATTTCTTATTGTTAAAATATCAAACATTAAAGACTAAAAACATTAAAAATTATTGAAATACACATACAGTAATATCGAAAATCACATTAACTAATCAAAAATTCATAACTCACAAATTTCAATTTTAACTTGTCAAAAACCAAAAGAACCAACATAAGCCCAGACTTTCAATCTCCAACAACATAAGCACTGACCTCCAATCTCCAACAAATTTTAAAAAACAACCTTACAACATCAACCACGGGCTCGGGGTGGTTGCACAAAAAAAAAATCTGGGAGCCCGTATAGTTCTCTCGTCTTACATAACCCGAGTAATTACATGGTCAGAAGTTCTAGAAAAATAAATTACCAAAGCCATAGCTTTAATCTGTAGGCTAACCCTTGAGGTTAAATTCATATACTTTGTTTGGAAGGTTTTTTTTTTATATCCAATGATGAAAAAATATTTTCTGACTTAATTTACTAACCGGAAAAAAAAGCAATTTATCACAAAAAAAAGCAAAAAGAAATTGATCTTTTTTGTCACTCATTTACTGGCCAAACACTTGTGAAATGTACTTATATAGAACTGAAAAGAAATCTGTATAAACCATGATACTTATATATGTACGAGATTGTTGGAAGGGCGTCAATTTCGTATTTAAGATTATCATAGCCAATTTATGTTCTAAAACTATAAGTTTATGTAACTTTCTCTTTCTTCAGTAGATTATTTTAAAGATCAAAAGTTAAATTCAAAAAAATATGTAAAAGCTAAATGATATACGTTTGTTACTATATGAATTTATTTATCCTAAGATTTCTTAAATATCTCATTATTTACTATAATTCCTAAAATCACCATTTCAAGGAAAAAAATTGAGCCAAAATTAATATTTCAACAGGAACAATACTGACTGTATAATTCTTAAAGAAAGATTATTATATGACCATGATATGATTTAATTATTTATGTAATAGATTTATGATCGATCTTTCATTACTAGAGACATGACCGATTTCTACGACAATAAATAATAAACCTGTTCAAGTTTATATATATATATATATATGTACTCTCTTAGCTCCGCCATTGGCCTCACTCCAACTTTATACAAAATAAAAACCTTCAAAATGCAAGTATAACGTAATAATATATATATATATTTTTGATAGACGTAACGTAATAATATTCAATATGCCGGTAACCACTGGTGCCTAGAGAAAGAGAGAAGAAGGGACTAAAATAAAGAGACCTAGCGCTCCCTCCTTCTCTCTCCCTCTAGGCACAAATAGATACTGTTTGTTTAGGTAGAAATAGGCACTGCCACGGAAGAAAGAAAGGAAGAAGAGTGGAAAATGGAAGACGCAAGAAAGAAGGGAGAAAGAGAGAAAAAGGGAGTAAAATAAAGATACCTAGCAATCCCTCTTTTCTCTCTCTCTCTCCGGGCACAAATAGATACTGTTTGTTTAAGGTAGAAATAGACCCTGCCGGGTAAGAAAGAAGAAAGAAAGAAAAAGGAAAAAGAAAAAGAAAGGAAGAAGAGGGGGGAAACAGAAGAAGCAAGAAGGGAGAACGAGAAGGAACAAAAAGAAAGATAAAAATCGACGACGAAACGAGGGAGAGAAAGAAGAAGAAAAAGAAAAGAAATAAGAGAAAATAAAAAGACGAAATAGAGAAAGATATGAAGAAGAATAACAAAGAGGAGAAGGAGAGGAATAGAAGAAAAAAGAAAAACAAATTGGAAAATTGAAACCTTTTCTCGAAGAAGTTTGATAGCTTTTATAAGGAGGAAGAAAATGTAATGAAAGATCAAAAGTTCGAAGAAAGTAGCGCTTCTTTCTTTAGCAAGGGTCCCCTTCGGTTCACGGAGAAGGTCACCCTATAACCGAACTGATCGAGCCCAAATGACTTCGGCCACCCAAATGCCTTTGGTTGGTGGCCGGTCATCAATTACGTAGGCTTGAGATTAATGGATTTCCCATGGGAGAACACAGATTGATGAAGCAAAGACTTGGGGTTGAGGCGGCTGTTGAAGACGGTGGGAAAGAGAAAAGGAGACTGTGAAGATGAAAACACAATGAAGAGTGAAAGAGGCGCTACGTAGGGAGAGGCTGAGATGGCTTGCTTCGAGGGTCTGACAAATGCGAGAGGCTGAGATAGAGCTCACTAGTCATCTCCAATTCTTTGGTATGGACTGGCCTTGGCTGTATGTATGGACTGGGCTTGGTCTTGGTCTTGGGCTTGGGCTATTGTCAATGGACATGTATAATCTCATCTCAACAATCTAACTTACAAGTAGTTTGTTTTCAAAATTTTATAATCATTATAAAATTTGTTATCTCTTTACTTTTTCATAAACATTTTTTATTTTTTCACAAATTTTATTTCCAAACGCCATGTTAATTTACTATAAAAAATTCTAGAGACCACAAGGAAGTTGCTACATCGTCAATGAACATAACCATTAGGTCATTTTCTCAATAATTTCTTACAAGAAAAAAGATTGACATATTACCTATAGTTTTGAGAATTTACGAAGAAAGGGAAGAATTTTTTTAAAGAAAAATCCAGTCTTCGAACTACTTGATCAATATCATTTTGAAATCTAAAATATCAAGTTCATTAATGCATGGCCTCGAATAATATCCCACTGTCAAATCTATGCCACATTTCCAATTTATAACCTGTCAAGATTTGACCTCTGGTACTATTTTGACATATCAATTTTTTAAAGGTGAAAAATAATGAATTTGGATAGTTTAAAGGGTCAATATGACAAACTTGGTAGTTTGGACCCCAAAAATGACATTGACCCTGTAATTTCAGGGCGTAAAGTGACTTTTACCAAAAAAATTATTTCATTCAAATTGTCCTTAATAATTTCCAAATAATAATAATAATCAATAATAGTGTAGCTTGTTTGAGATTTTAGACCTTAGAAAAGTGAACTTATGCAAGAATTATCACTTAAGCACCTTGAAGTTGTCTGGAGTAATTGCTAATTAACATTATATCGGACTTACAGTATATATTGATATCAGTTTGTGACAATTGTGTGAAATGTGGATATATCAGTTGGTGACATTAAATTTGCAAGGATGTAATCCTTTTGTTAATCACACCAGTCCTATAGTTGATATATCCCTGAAATATTTTCTATAATTGAGACCCATGTTAGCCAATCGCTATCGTCTCCTCTAGAAGATATCAAGAGTAACCATCTAGAGAGATTTGATCCTTATTGTTCATAGAAATTTATATGAAATATTTTTGATTGTTTTAGAAGAATGCAGGCTATGTGAACAACGATCAACCGTCAAAGGAAGATTACTTTTCACTTTGTCATGTTGTCACCGGATCTAGATCCCTAGCATTACCATCGTCCTCTCTCTAAGGATGAACTCATGTAAATGAATTATATAAAGAAAAAGAGTCATGGCCAATAATTGTTATAACCAATAAATATTTAACTTCTCCTCTCTTAGTCGGTGTAGAGACTTTGAACCAGTAGTTTGATGAATTATCTGCTTACTCTTATTGACAACATTTTTCTGACACAATGCCTACAATAATGATAACTTGCAATTAGAGTTTATGCAATGTTATATACCATCAATCTCAACAACTACAATATGTAATCTGAAATTATACAAGCCATTATTACCTTGCAATCGTCATCCTCCCATTGGTCACATAATTTTTTCCAAACTTCCACATCAGCATCATCAGGTGAGTTTGCTTTTGCGGTCTCTTCTGTCTTAAATTTCTTCCAAACAGAGTGTAACTTGTACTTGTATGACCTGAAAGCCTCGTGCATTTGAGATTTCACGCATAGTTGATATTCCATCCGATTCCGACCAATAACAAAGACACTCTGTATGACAATTGCCAACATAAAATCATTAGGTGAAAAATAAAATCCAGCAACCAATGCAAAAACAATCACAATTATTGAATCTTTTACATACCACCACATGGGCGTAAAGCTTGTCCTTATCTTCCTTAGGCACGAACGACCAACTTTTGTAACCAAGATTAGCAAAATGCTTTATGATAAAGGTTACCCTCTCACTAAAAACTCTTGTATAATTACTATATCTCTGTGTTATATCTTCTATGCAAGCATGCATACCGCCAGATTGGACGGTTTTACATTTCAAGTTACATGCATTCATGCATCCGCCTTCATCGATGGTTTACAATTCTACTACATACATACCGCCTTCATGGGTGGTTTAGTCATTGTTTTCTGATTTCTTAAGTAAACTTATTTTAAAACCATTTGCAAGTTGATACCCATTAAATGGCCTATTATTTGCCGATCTTTGGGTTTAACAAAGCATGTCCCTTCACAGGAGGTCTTCAAAATTAATTTTAATTTATCTGCTAATATTTTCTCTGTTTCTATCTTCCATGGCTCGCCTCCATCATTCTCTTTCTAATTATCATTTTTTCCGCCCTTTCAAAGTAAGCACTCCGATAACCCATCTACACACCCTGGTCTATCTAGTAAATCCACTAGTACACCCAAGGAAAAACTCTTTGGTATTAGAGGAAAACCCTGGTAGGAGTATGGATCTACCTCTCTCGTTTATTTTTGAATTTTTAGTCATTTGGTCTCTCTACTTCAGAATTCTTAGTAAACCTCCAGTAATCCCATCTAAGTTAAATCCCAGTCTTGCAGTTTAGAAGCATACCTGAACAGTAAGTCCTGCATCCAAACAGTAAGACCAGAGTGGCCTGAGCGGAGGGGCCTGAGAGGGTATGTCCTTTTAAGTTTGTTGAGTCTTTTGTTTTAGCTTGATTCAGGTGTTGAGAAGTTTAAACATGAATATGATGTTTAGATCTTCTTCTTCCACAAATTCCCAATCTTCTGGTTTCATTCCTCCCATTCCAGAAATAGTAAATGAAGAGGAATTCAAGATCAATGAAGTCAACACCAACCTTCAGGATTGGAATATCCCTAAGGTTCCCAGTAGTGAAATCTACTCTAAGTCAAGTTTTAATCTTTTATCCTTTAAAGGTAATTACCATGTCAAAACAGTAGAGCAGGTATACGCTCTAAGTAAAACCCATGAAAAATGCCAACTTCTGTCTCCTTTTGTTGTCAAAAAACATAGGGAACAAGACTTTAACTACATCAACATCGGATTAGTTCAAGTTGCAGTAAAACCATTAACTCGCAGAGGAGTTGATGCTTTTGTCCTTCTGTGTCTACGTGATGCTAGGTTCATAGACTACAACACAAGTATCTTAGGAATTATCGAGTGAAGCCTTCATAATGGTCCCATCCATTTTGATTATTTTCCCGATTTTACCTTAAGCATAAGTGACAAACATCTTCTAAAAGCCTTAACCTTGAACATTAAAACTTCAGGTTATGAGATGTTAGAAGGAAGTCAGCCTTTAGCTTTGATCTATAGGATTTACTACAAATGTATTAGGACCAACCTCAACGTCCATGCTATAGTAAAAAGTCCCAAAGATCAAACCTTGTTAATTCAAAGTCATAGAAGTGATGCCAACATTAGGGTCCCCATGTCGATCCGTTGGAATGAAGTAACTTTACCAAGCGACTGGTTGTTGGAAAATGAAAACCCAACCACTAATGTTTCTCAAAATATTAACAAGTTAGACATGATCCAGCAGTATCTAGATGGTACGGTTAGGATTAGTTTTGATGCTCCTCGAGGAGGTTTTACACCCTTTAGGATCCAGGAACCAGGTAGCCAATCAGTCTGTAGGTCTACCTCTAGCCTTCCTGACACCATTAACCGACAACTTAAGGGTATCCATATTAACTCTCAGGTTAGTACACTATTGTATTCGGTTAATTCTCATCTACCAAACCAAGCCTCTGCATGAGGACAATTAGTCGAAGATGTAGAAGATGACGGTCAAGAGTCAACAACCCAAACAGATTTCGGATATGTTAACCCACAGTTGATGACTATAAGTAAAGCTTTCAAGCCTGACATGAAAAAGCTCAAAGCTAATTTTATGTCAAAAGAAAATTCTAGTAAAAAAATCAGTATCGTGAAGGACACACGAAAGCTGAGAAACAAGTCATCTATGACTGATGGCAAGCTTACATGCATCAGTTAAGTCAAGACATTCCCTTTTTTATTTACTTTGAAAATTACCATTCCATGAATGCCCAAGTTCTCACAAAAGCCAAATGGACTACTTCGGATAAGAAGTCCATTACCTCTAGTCATCCACCGCCAGAAACCATTGTCATAACCCATAAAGGAACTGAGATTACAGCTTCCCCCTTTAAGGTTGCTACTGACAATGATAGTAACAAGAAATTGGTTGAACAAAACAATTACACCAACCAATTCCTTCAGACTATAGGTAAACAATTAGATAAAATTGAATCCAAGTTAGATGGTCAATCTCTTATTTCTGATAAACCTTTACTGCAGCTGCCCAGTAAGCCTTTATGTGATACCCTGACTTTATTTCTGTTATTTTGTTGTTTATGACTCCTTAAGTACGACTTTATTTCTGTTATTCTCTGTCTCCAGTGACAAGTTATATGAATGGAATATTGATCGTTTCTCTGAACAAGAAATTCTTAAAAAACTCCAGCATATGACTATGGTAGCAAACATCTACTTAGTAAACCATTCCCTTAGTTATCCAGAGGTCGTTGATTTAATTGTCTCTGGTTTCACTGGTTCTTTACGCCAATGGTGGGAAAAGTACCTCACCGAAAGTGATCGTGCTCTCATTCGTTATGTTGTTCAGCATGATGAAGAAGGATTACCAATTTTTGATGAAAGATTAGGTCAAGGTGTTAGTGATGGTATTAATACTCTTATTTATACCATTATTAAACATTTTCTTGGTACTCCTAGTAACATTTCAACTAGGATTCATGACCAATTAAGTAACCTTAAGTGTCCAACCTTAAGTGATTTCCGTTGGTATAAGGATGTCTTCATTTCCCGTGTTATGCTTAGGGATGATTGTAAGAATCCTTTCTCGAAAGAAAAGTTCATTAATGGCCTCCCTAATCTCTTTGCCCATAAGATTAGAGAAGTCTTAAGTCAAGCCTCAGGGATCATAGATTATGACACCCTAACTTATGGTGATCTTGTTAGTACCATCAACAAAGAAGGTACGAAGATGTGTATTAACATGAAGATTAATAATCAACTTAGCAAAGATAGAAAAGCAGCTAAGTATGAAATGAGTAATTTCTGCGAACAGTATGGTCTACCTCCCATAGCACCATCTCGTAGGAAACACCACAAAGAAGGGTCTTCTTTTAGAAAATCACACAAATACCACAAAAAGTCATCAAGGAATTACACACTTCCTAAAGAAAGTAAACCTACTACACCTAAATTCTACAAAAAAACCTTTAGGAAGAAATCCAAAGACAAAAGTAAAATCAGATGCTACAAATGTAAAAAACTAGGGTTATGTTCATGTTGAGTAAAAACGTAGGATTTTAGAGAAGTTGTGAATTTTTATGTTGATTAGTGTTTTATTGGTGCTTGTGTAAAGTGGAGAGAGAAATGATTTGATGTAATTGTTTAATAAAAAAATATTAGAGTTATGTGAAAAATTATAGAGAGAGAAAATTTATGTTGAATAAAAAATTAAAAAATTGTTGGAAATTGTGTAAAATGTATTGGTGTTTGTGTTTGAATTTTAAATATGTTCGGTGGTAGATTTGTAAAATATATTTGGCATTTTCCATTTTGAATCTGCTGATCACTTGTTAAACATACTTCTCTTGTGATAACCATAACTTTCTGGCTTTCCTGTCTCTGAAGATCTGCATGCCAAGAATCTATTGAGCGGGACCTAAGTCCTTCATGTCAAAGGACTTAGATAATTCTTCCTTGAGTCTAATGATCATACCAGCATCTTGACCAACAATCAACATATTATAAACATATAATAAGAGTATAACAAAGTTACCATCTGGGAATCTGCGAACATAGACACACTAATACACTGCTGTCCTTTTGTAATCATGGCCTACCATGAAAGAATCAAACTTCTTGTTCCGCTGTCTTGGTGCTTGCTTGAGGCCATAGAGAATTTTCTTCAATTTGCAGACCAAATGCTCTTTCTCTGTAACTTCAAATCCTTTCGGTTGTTCCATGTAGATTTCTTCCTCTAAATCTCCATGAAGAAATGTTGTCTTCATATCCATCTGTTCAATCTCCAAGTTTAAACTTGTTGTCAATTCGAATATTACTCGGATTGAGGTCATATTTACTACTGGTGAGAAAATCTTGTCGAAGTCGATTCATTTCTTCTGTTGGAATCCTTTGACGACTAGTCGAGCTTGTGCTTCACAATCTTTCCATGACTATCTTTCTTCAGCTTTAGTACCCAATTATTTCTCAGTGCTCTCTTTCCTTTGGGAACTCTAACCAACTCATAGGTCTGGTTCTTCTGCAACGAACTCATTTCTTCATGCATAGCTTGCATCCATTTTTCTTTGTCTGTGTGAGTCTGAGCTTCCTGGAAAGTTTCTGGCTCCCCTCATAACTATATAGAATATAGTCTGATTATGGATATCTCCCTGACAGAATCAATGGGCTGCCTCTTCCAGACCTTCTTGGTTGGGCTCTTAAACTAGAGGTAGTACTTCATACCTCTGTGGTGAGGGGAGACCACGTGGAGATATCTATTGATCTCCGAGTTCTAGTGGCTCTACTTCTCTTGTTTCTGCTATCTCTTCTCCATCAAGGATTAATTCTGAGCTTCTTGATGCTTCCGTTTGGTCCCATTTCCAAGATTCATTTTCTTCAAAAATGACATCCCTACTGAAAATCACTTTCTTGGTGATGAGATTGTATAACCGATATCCCATTGTTCTATAACCGTGTCCAATAAGGATACAATTCTCTCATTTATCTTCAAGCTTGGTTCGTCTTGCTTCTGGGATCTTTGTGTAAGCAATAGAGCCAAATACTCTAAGATGACTCACGTTGGGCTTGTGAGTACTCCAAGCTTCTTGTGGAGTCTTTGCATCTAAGCTTTTGGTAGGACATCTATTGAGTAGATAAATTGCACATAAAACTACTTCAGCCCATAAACTCTTGGGCATATCTTTATCCTTCAACATGCTTCTAGCCTTGTTAAGGATAATGCAGTTCTTCCTCTCAGCCACATCATTCAACTGGGGAGTGTAGGCTGGTATAAACTGATGTTTGATTCTTTGCTACTTAAGAAATTCTTGGAAAGCACCCGCTATGTATTCACCACCTTGATCTGATCGTCGAGTCTTGATGCGATAGTCACTTTGCCTCTCCACAAGGCTTTGAACTCTTTGAAGATGCCAAATACTTCTGACTTCAACTTGAGAAAAAAGACCCAAGTATTCCTGCTATAGTCTACGATGAAGGTGAGGAAGTATCGATTTTGTCCATTTGAAATTGGCTTCAACGGACCACATACATATGTATGTACTACTTCAAGTGTTGTTCTCCAATCAACTTGTTTTCCAAAGGCATTTCTATGTTGCTTGCTGAGAACACAACTTTCACACATCTCATTTGGGTGGTGGATGTTGGGTAAGCCATTCACCATCTTCTTGTTTCTTAGTTGCTTCAGGCTTTCAAAATTGAGATGTTCATACCTTAGATGCCACAACCAATCTTTGTTGTTGATGATAGCACCCAGACACCTTGGCGTATCATGCTGAATTGCGAGAGGAAACATCATATTCTTTGCCATCTGGACTCGAGTGACCACCTTCCCTCGAGTGTCTGTAATTGTCAACTGTATATCTTTGAGGTTAATTGTGTAGTCTTTTCCACTAGTTGTCCGAGGATCAATATTTGGTCTTCATGTCTGGCACATAGTAGACATTGGAGGCGAAAGCATGATCTCCATCTTTTCTCTTGATCAATACATCACCTCTCCCTCGGACTGGGACTTTAGAGAGGTCCCCAAAAGAAATCTCTCCCTGACCTTTCTCATCAAGTTTAGTGAATAGATTCTTCCTGCCAGTGATATGATTACTGGTTCCAGAATCAGGAACCATACATCATGGTTGTGATAGGTTGAGCTGTGTGCCATCAGCATCAACGATTCTCCTTCAACTTGCTCTTTCTCTGCAAAGTTGGCACTGTCATTGACTTCATTCGTTGGTGGATTACTTTTGCACTCGTTACTATAGTGGTCATGCTTGTGGTAGTTGAAGCGCTGAATGTTTATTTTATCAGCATTCTGGAGGTTATTGTAACCACCTCTTCTTCCTCTTGGGACGTAATTATGTTGTCCACGTCCTCCTCTAGGAGATCCTCTTCTGCCTCTGCCACCACCTTTAGGTTCATAGTTTCCAGAGTTTCTTCCATGAGGTCCTTGACCTCGTCCTCTTCCTTGTTGTGAAGTCCTCGTAAGTTCAAGTGTGTCTGTATTGAGGGACATCCTTGACTGTAGGGCCTGCAAAAAGGACCCGCATCCTCTTCCTTGTTCTGCTCATGTGCTTGTAAAGAACCCACAAGGTCTTCTACAGACATGGTTTCCAGATCTTTAGTTTCTTCCAAGGCCACGATTGTATAGTCAAATTTTGGATCCAAAGATCGAAAATTTTTCTCACAAATTCTCATATCTGTGAGAACTTCACCATTCCTCCTTAGCTGATTGACAACGACTATGACTCGTGTATAGTAATCAGCAATGAATTCAATAGACTTCATATGTAAAGTTTCAAATTCACATCGTAGAGTTTGGAGACGAATTCTCTTGACTTTGTCAGTACTCTTACAGGTTTTTTGTAGGGTGTCCCATATCTCCTTGGATGTCTTTGCGGAAGCTATTATTTCGAACGTGGCCTCATTTAGTCCTTGGTATATGATGGATTTCGCCTTGCAATCCTTCTTTCGATCAACTTTGAGGATTTTTTTTTGAGCATCTGGTGTAGATGCTTTGGCTTCTTTGGAGGAGATATCCTGGTACCCATCTTCCACAATGTCCATGACATCTTGAGCACCTAGTAGAGCTCTCATCTGGATACACCAAATGTAGTAGCTGTCCTTCGAGAGCTTTCGGAGCACGGTTTGCGCAGTCCAATTTGACATCGGATCTCGAATTCCTTAAAACGTGTTCCTAGATTCCGAGACACCGTCGTTGAGTCTGGAAGGCCTTAAAACCATGGGAATCAGTCTTGGTTGGTCAAAAACCGGCCAAAAAATGAATCTGGCCGAGTTGACTCCACAGAGAATATTCTTTCGGAATATTCCGTTTAAGATAACAAAATATTCTTCTGTACAGACGGAATATGCTAACAGAGTTAACTGACGTGGCAGATGATGTGGCAATACGTTGCAGCTGTTGTGGTCGTATTCAACGTCCAGAAAATTGACCGGCGCGTAGCTAGAGAGTGGCCGGTGCGTGGTGGCGCGTGAGAGAGAGTGATGGAGCGTGTGGCTTACTCTAGTGGAGTTTTTTTTTGCTCTGTTTTCACCGTTGTGTGACTCAACTAAAAATGATTAGTGAATTACTCCCAAGCATAGGAGGTTGTCAAGTAATACTAGGGAAGTCCTAGATCATCTCCACAAGGAACGATGTGTTCAATTTTTCATTCCTACCACCATTACAGTAAAATAAACTACGTTCTATTTACAATGAAAATGGTATTTACAAAGAGAAAGGTTGGGTTTTTGGATACCATCCATGATTTTTGAGATTTTGAGTTGTGATCAATGTGAGAGCTAAAAACTTAATAAAGAGCTAACAAGAAAAACACGTAATCATAAACGTAGCATGAGATGGAGTTAAAACTAGATGAACTCAAGTAGTTGTCGAATAAAGATCATTTGGCATTAAACTTGCTCTAAGAGACATTTCATCAAACACTTTCTACCCAACCTCTAGCTAGTCACAATCCATTCATACACATACTCAATAAAACTAACGAAAGCAGAACCAAACACTATTCTAACATTAAGGAAGTGAAATGAAAACATTACATAACATAACATTTAATCATCCAACCAAAGCAAAACTCAAATCTAGAATATAAATGGAATATGACGTTCGGTCCAACAAGTTCTACAACTGAAATGAGAGTGCAACAATAAATGAAAAGAGTGTATTCGGTGTAAACAACAGCATAAGAAAACAATGAAAACAACTCTAAAGGAAAGAACCGAAAGCAACAAAAACTACTACAAAAGCTCAAAAGAAAACTAAGCCAAAAGCAACAAGCTTTTGGTCTCTACGGTAGCACCAAGAAAAGCAAAGGAAAAGGTGGTCTTCGGAGAAGAGTTGGGAGACTCAGCAGCCACCCAAGAAGCTTTCCGCACTAGCCAAAAAATAAGACTTTCGAACCCCTCTTTTGCTTTGCACGAAAATGTTCTTTTAAAACCTTCTTTTGGGGTGTCTTTGTCGTGACTCAGCAGCAATGCCCTAGGGTTTATTTTCGACTTCCAAAAATACTCTCCAGCATGGCGTCAGACGCATCGCGCTAGACCGACGCTCAACGTTCGCTTGAGCGTCCTTTGAAGAAATTGGCACAGAACCGTATCGTGCGACCAAAGCTCGTCGTGCCGCTCAATTGATTTTTGGAGATTTTCAAACAGAGACTTCACGTGCGATCAGCGCTCGACCAGCTGCTCGAGCGTCTTCGTATTTTCAAACAGCAGCATAACGCACGACCAGCGCTAGACAACGCGCTCGAGCGACTCTTTGATTCCAGCCTCCCTCTCACTTCCATGAGCTCACTTCATCTCCATTGTTCATATGCAAAACGTAAAAACAGAAGTTAATATAGGAAATATTCCAATCATATTTATGAAAATGGAGACATGAAAATATGGTGAGAGGAGAGAAAACGAATAACTTAACATTCCTCAATTACACTTGCTTTTGTCAAAATTAACAATTCGCCCCTTGCTAATGTCCAAAGCATAATTTTCTCATTTTCTAGTGGAAATGGTGTAATTGTGGAACTTTTTCAAGTGATAAATTAGCAAAATTGTGATACAGTCACACCCCCCAACTAGCTTTTTGCTAGTCTCTTAGCATAAATTGCGAAAAGTACTTGAACAAAAAAATAATGCATTGAGACAACATTTCATTCACAAGCAAATCAGTCAATCAAAAGAATTTTCAATCACAATGACTTTACCTCTCACAATTTCAAACAATATCAGCATCTTTGAAATATTTAGTATCTCCTCTTAATAGTATTGAGGCAAAACGTCTAGAGAAATTACGATTTATCACCTTGACTCTATCTTAGTCCTCATTTCTACCACTGGTTGTCCAAAAGAGTTTCAACCTCAAGATTGATCAATATTGATCCTAACTACTTCAAAGCTGAAGGCTCTAGCAGTTTTCGCGCCAACTCTGTTCTTAAGGGTTGTCGAGATTTCCAAACCCCTAAAGTTTAGGCAATTGTTTCTAGCCCTTGATTCAATAACAACTTAAGTTGCCCTTTTTTTTGGAATGGCACAGCTCAGTAGTCCTATAGTGTACTTCTCTCTATTCTAGTCATTGGTATGTAGATGAAGACTACTGAGAGATATCAGGTAAAAGAAATAGCTATTTCTTAGAATGTTTTGCCCTTCATCCTGTGAGAGCTAATTCTAAGGTCAAGCTCAGAAAACTTCCAAAGTTTGAAACTAGAGAGTTCACATCATCATTCATGTTTCATTAATGTCAAATTTGAATGCTTGAGAAGGAAAGAGTTGTCAACATGCATTAATAAAGTTCAACCACCATCACCATCTTACTAGGAGTCAGCAATTCAGCCTAATCACAGTAAAATGCAATATGGTAATGACAAGTGTAAATGAATATATTGCATGATTGCAAAGCGTGCAAATCCCTCCCCTCAACTAAATGAAACATTGTCCTCAATGTGAAAGCATAAAGGGAAACAAAAGAAAGATGGGAACACAGAGAAGCAAACCAAAAGAATGACAACAGAAAATCACAACCAACAAGTGCAAAAGAAAAGGAAAAGAATGCACATAATAAATAAAACAACAAAAAGAAACAACAAAAAGGAAAGGTCAGAGGACTCCCCTGGGGTCTTGCACAAGCAAGATTTCTTCATTTGGATTGAAGGGAGTCATAAATGGCTTGAGACGTTGTCCATTAACTGTGAAGCTATTTCCATTTTTTGGATCGACAATGTCTACCACACCATGAGAATGAACCTCTATTTAATGATGTATGGGCCACCCCATCGGGACTTCAGCTTCCCAGGAAAAAGTTGCAGTCGGGAGTTATAAAGCAGCACTCGCTGATTAGGGAGAAGCTGTTTGTCTTTAATCTTCTTGTCATGTAGTGACTTCATCCGCTCCTTTGCCAAGCGGGCATTGTCATAAGCTTCCCTCCTTGCTTCATCGAGCTCAAAAATCTGCAACTTTCTTAAACCTTTGGCAGTATCAAGTGAAAAGTTAATCTGTTTTATAGCCCATAAAGCACGATGTTGAATTTCAACTGATAGATGACAAGTCTTACCATAAACTAATCTGTAGGGGGACATCCCTAAATTAGTTTTGAATGCAGTTCTATAAGTCCAGAGAGCATCAACAAATTTTTCGGACCAATCCTTTCAAGTAGGACGGACCGTTTTCTCCAGTATGAGCTTGATCTCTCTATTGGCCAACTCAGCTTGACCATTGGCTCATAGGCCTTGCAAAATGATTCAACATCTTTAAACATAGTGGGCCAGTAGAGTCCACTTTGCAGAATTTTTGAAACAGTTTTCTTTGCAGCAAAGTGGCCTCCACACGCTCCACTATGGCAAAAATGCATCACAGAAGTAAACTCATCATCATACACACATCGACGTACCTATTGATCAGCACAATATTTAAACAAATAAGGGTTGTCGAAATAATAGTGTCGTACCTCTGCGAGAAACTTATGCTTGTCCTGAACTGCCCAATGCTCTGGCATCTGGTCTGTGACAAGGTAATTTACGATATCTGCAAACCAAGGAGCGCGTGACACTGCAAAAAGATGCTCATCAGGAAAATCAACATTTAAGGGAGGAAGAGATGAAGATACATCAGATAGCT
Organism: Myrica gale; assembly: GCA_963930655.1. Taxonomy (NCBI): domain Eukaryota; kingdom Viridiplantae; phylum Streptophyta; class Magnoliopsida; order Fagales; family Myricaceae; genus Myrica; species Myrica gale. The sequence goes on from OZ005613.1 coordinate 6,095,775, forward strand.
GCAAGTGAGAAAGATGATCAGCTACAACATTTTCAACTCCCTTTTTATCTCGAATGGTAAGGTTGAACTCTTGAAGAAGAAGAATCCATCGGATCAATCTAGGCTTAGTGTCCTTCTTGGCCAACAAATACTTCGAAGCAGAGTGGTCAGTAAAGATAATAACAGGCGACCCAATAATATAAGAACGAAATTTATCTAAAGCAAACACTACAGCTGACAACTCTTTCTCGGTAGTGGTATAGTTTCTTTGAGCATCATTTAAAGTATGACTTGCATAATAAATGACAGTAGGCTTGTTATACACTCGTTGGCCGAGAACGGCACCAAGAGCGAAATAACTAGCATCGGTCATAATTTCAAAAGGCAAGTCCCACCGAGGTGGTTGCATAATGGGTGCAACTGTCAAGTGTTTCTTCAAGGTCTCAAAGGCATGTTGGCACTCATCAGTCCACACGAAAGTAGTATCATTTTGCAATAAAGTACACAACGGTTTAGAAATACTACTAAATCCTTGAATGAAACGCCTATAAAAGCCAGTATGGCCAAGAAAAAACCAGATATCCCTCACTGTCCTAGGGACAGGTAACTGAGAAATCAGCTCTATCTTGGCTCTGTCAACCTCTATACCACGCTCAGAAACTAGATGACCAAGTACCAAGCCACTACTCACCATAAACTGACATTTCTCCCAATTCAACAGCAAATTCTTCTCTTCACATCTTTTCAAGACAACAGTTAAATTTTTCAAGCAATCATCAAAAGATTTACCAAACACAGAAAAATCATCCATAAAAACTTCACACATATCATCTAGCATGTCAGAAAAGATGCTCATCATACAACGCTGAAAAGTAGCAGGTGAATTACATAAACCAAATGGCATTCTACGAAAAGCATAAGTACCAAATGGACAAGTGAAGGTGGTCTTCTCTTGATCCTCTAGTGCTATGACAATTTGATAGTATCCAGAAAATCCATCGTGAAAACAATAAAAAGTATTACTAGCTACTTTTTCGAGTGTCTGATCCAGGAAAGGTAATGGGAAATGATCTTTTCGACTAACCGAATTCAACTTACGGTAGTCGATACACATTCTCCAACTCGTTACCTTCCTAGAAGGGATCAACTCTCCACTAGCATTTTCAATAACAGTTAAACCAGATTTTTTTGGAACTACCTATGTCGGGCTTACCCACTTGCTGTCGGAGATAGGATAAATGATGCCCACAACTAATAATTTCAGCACCTCTTTCATGGTGGGATTTAATCTCCACTGTGCATCAGGAACTGGTCGTGCATCTCCCTCCAGAAAAATGTTATGTGTACAAATCGAAGGGTCAATTCCTTTGATGTCTGCAATGGTCCAGCCTATTGCTCCCCGATGCTTTCTCAATACTTGCAATAAATCGGCTTCCTGTTTCGCAGTAAGTTGAGAAGAAATGACCATCGAAAATGTCTCTTCAGCTGGACCCAGAAAAACGTACTTCAAGTCCTCAGGTAGTGGCTTTAACTCCAATGTAGGAACTTCTTCTTCTGATGACTTCATGACTTCTGGTAAGTCAAGAGCTTCAAAGACTGGCCTACGCCAACTTCCTGTGTAGCTCACATCTGACAACTGAGAGGGGTCATGTGTCTCTATTAACTGTCCCTCTACTTCTGTCAATTCTACTGATGGAGGAACTGTCTCAATAAGAGTTTTAGGCTGCTCGGGAAAGTCATCCTCAAATGCACTATCAGAATCAAGTATTGATAACAGCTCTGAAACATCAAAGTCATCTATCAAATCAACTGCATGTACCTCTGAGTCGTCACATCCACTCGGCATCTTGCAGGCATTGAACACGTTCATCTCCAATGTCATATTCCCGAATGTGAGCTTCAGTACTCCACTTCGACAATTAATTAATGCATTGGAGGTAGCAAGGAATGGACGTCCAAGAATGACAGCTGCCTGGTAGATAGTGGAAACTTTCTGTTACATATCCAGAACTACAAAATCCATTAGATAGTAAAATTTATCTACCTGAACCAAAACATCTTCAAGTATACCCCGTGGCACCTTGACTGATCTATCAGCCAACTGTAGCATGATAGAAGTCTTTTTTAGCTCACCCAATCCCAACTGCTCATATATTGAGAATGGTAGCAAGTTCACACTGCTACCCAAGTTAATTAAAGCTCTCCCAATGCGTGATTCACCAATCATAATGGAAATAGTAGGAGTGCCGGGATCTCTAAACTTCTGAGGAGTCTCGCTCAATATCAATGCGCTGACTTGCTCTGTCAAGAAAACTTTATTCTTTACATTCAACTTCCTCTTCACTGTGCACAAGTCCTTCATAAATTTTGCATATGAAGGAACTTGTTGTATGGCGTCCAAAAGTGGTATATTAATCTTCACTTGCTTGAAGATTTCCTGAATCTCCGTATGATATTTGTTCTTTTGGCCAGCTGCCAAACTCTGAGGACAGGGAACCACAGGTCGGAACTCCCTACTCGTCTCTGCCTCATCACTTGCATGTTTCTTTGCTTTAAGCCGAACTTTCTCTGGTTTCAAATTTTTCTCTGCTTCATCTGCCTCATTTACAACTTCAGGTGTCAAGGCAACTGTCTGTCTATGCACAGACATCTCAGGTCGGGGAACTTCCTTTCCGCTTCTTAAAGAAATAACAACCTTTGCTGTTTCAATTGATTCCTCAGAGACATTATGCACTCGTTGCTGCCGATATACTTGAGGATTAGGTTGAGGTTGTGCTGGGAATTTTCCTCTATCAAGAATGCTTAATGTCGTACTCATCTTATTAATGGTGCCCCATAATTCATTTATGGCCTGAGTGTTCTGACTGTTAGTGGTGGCCTGAATCTGCATGAACTGCTGAAGTGTGTTGGCCATCTGTGTCATACTATCGTGAAGAGACGTCTTTGGTGGAGCATGGGGTTGAAACTTAGAATGTTGAGCAGCTACATTAGATTGGAATCTTGGAGGTGCTGCTGCAATTGGATAGCTCTGAGAAGTTTGATATGGTTGATAGTGGTACTGAGGAGCAGCCGAATGAGATGTCTGTTGAGAAGGTGGTGCATAGGACTGGGTAGGTTGCTGAAAATGCGAAGATTGACCAAATTGATCATTCCTCCATGAAAAGTTTGGATGATTCCTCCACCTCGAATTGTAAGTGTTAGAGAAAGGCTGATTTGGTGTTCTGCTAACCCAATTTGCTGATTGCATCTGATTAGACCCACTCTCCTGTAAAACTGGCATAATCGGACAATCCTGAGTCTTATGGCTAGAATCGGCACATAGAGAACACACCTCCACTGCTTTCGCGGCCTTCACCTTCTCTAATTCCATAACCTCCAACCTCCTAGTCAAAGCACTAATACGAGCTTGGACATCGGTATCCTCTTTGACTTCATATTTACCGCCACCACCAATTGCTCTGAGAGGTTGTACTGCCAATGGTGTCCGGTCAGATCGTGTATTCCATTGCTAGGCACTTTCAGCAAGATAATCAAAGAACTTCAATGCTTCATCAGGTTCCTTGCTAAAGAATTCCCCATTGCACATAGTCTGAACAAACTGCTCGCATTCAGGTGTAAGTGCAGTGTAAAAGTTGTTGACAAGCTTCCAAGACTCAAAGCCATGATGTGGACAGATATTCATTAAATCCTTGAATCTTTCCCAACAAGCGTGGAAGGTCTCATCACCTCTCTGCATAAAGTGGCTAATTTGCTCTTGTAAAAATTGAGTTCTCTGAAAAGGAAAAAGTTTATGTAAGAACTCACATTGCATGCTAGACCAACTAAAGATAGAATTTGATCTCAAAGAATTAAACCAAATCTTTGCTTTATCCTTTAAAGAGAAAGGAAATAAACGAAGTTTAACAAATTCATCTGTTGTAGCTCTAGTAATAAAAGTAGTGCAAGCAAGCTCAAAATTCGTCATGTGTTGGTATGGACTCTCGGAATCCATCCCATGAAATTGAGGTACTATTGACATCATGCCATGCTTAATTGAAAAATTAGAAGCATCATCAGGTAAAGCAATGCATGATGGTGTTGTGGTGCGAGTTGGCTGCAAGTAATCTCTTAATGTTCTAGGTGTTTCTTCAGCCATATCTTCAACAGTAGCAGAATTTTCCAAATCAGAGTTTAAATCAATGCTACTAGTGTCCAACTCAACACTTGGCACAATATCACTATACACATTATCAACAGAATTCACTCTATATAGTCTATGTGTAGCATCTCTTGCCCAATTCATCAAACATGAGTGCCTAAGAGAGTGATATCAAGTGTATGTATGTATGAAGTGTCTATGTATGCACTAAAGAACCATGAACTAAAAATGCAAAACGGAAATAAAGAAAAATAATGGCAATAGAATGTCAATTGAACTTACCGTATCCTGGCAACGGCACCAAAAACTTGACTCAACTAAAAATGATTAGTGAATTACTCTCAAGCATAGGAGGTTGTCAAGTAATACTAGGGAAGTCCTAGATCATCTCCACAAGGAACGATGTGTTCAATTTTTCATTCCTACCACCATTACAGTAAAATAAACTACGTTCTATTTACAATGAAAATGGTATTTACAAAGCGAAAGGTTGGGTTTTTGGATACCATCCATGATTTTTGAGATTTTGAGTTGTGATCAATGTGAGAGCTAAAAACTTAATAAAGAGCTAACAAGAAAAACACGTAATCATAAACGTAGCATGAGATGGAGTTAAAACTAGATGAACTCAAGTAGTTGTCGAATAAAGATCATTTGGCATTAAACTTGCTCTAAGAGACATTTCATCAAACACTTTGTACCCAACCTCTAGCTAGTCAAAATCCATTCATATCCATACTCAATAAAACTAACAAAAGCAAAATCAAACACTATTCTAACATTAAGGAAGTGAAATGAAAACATAACATAACATTTAATCATCCAACCAAAGCAAAACACAAATCTAGAATATAAATGGAATATGACATTCGGTCCAACAAGTTCTACAAATGAAATGAGAGTGCAACAATAAATGAAAAGAGTGTATTCGGTGTAAACAACAACAGAAGAAAACAATGAAAACAACTCGAAAGGAAAGAACCGAAAGCAACAAAAACTACTACAAAAGCTCAAAACAAAACTAAGCCAAAAGCAACAAGCTTTTGGTTTCTACGGTAGGAGCAAGAAAAGCAAAGGAAAAGGTGGTCTTCGGAGAAGAGTTAGGAGACTCAGCAGCCACCCAAGAAGCTTTTCGTACCAAAAAAAAAAAGACTTTCTGTCACGCCCCGAACGCTAGCTTGAAAGGGGGTAATGACTGCCGCGAACATCAACTCAATGAATGTTCCCGCATTTTCTCTTAATCTTGCAGCGAATTTTTTTTTAAAACACACAACTAAGAGAGACGGCCAAAGAGATTTACTATAAACTTCAACTTACACAAGGCGACTTCCTCGTAATAGGGTAAGCGTCTTAATTCATCGCATGGCTGCACAGCTGAAGTACATGATCTAAGGGATTCCATCAAAACCTCTTCATATTGACCTACTCATAATGTCTTTATAATACATCTTGAATCGTTATACACAAAAAAAATACACAGGCTGCCTCAAAATGATATCAAGTGCTCATAGTGCTTCATATGAACTCTCCGACTCCTGCTTCAGTTTACAACGACTACGATACTTGACATCTAAACTTACTACGTTAAGTAATTCTCAGCACTCTTGTCGCCTTGAACATCTGGAATGATACGGTTTAAAAATTTCGTGCGTCGAAAGACTCTGTAAGGAATTATAATTAAAACATGGACTTAAAATCATGGTTTGGAAATATGAATTTGAAATCGTGAGTTTGAAACCATGAACTTGTTCTTGAACTCATAATCATGAACTTGAAATCATAAGCATGCACTTGAACTTGAAATAATAAGCATGTATACATAATGTAATCATGCGTGATCATGAATTTTGATGCACGTGTATGCCTCATGATTGCATATGCACATGCACTTGCTCTTGAAAACAACACTTGTACTTATAAAGCTCTTGCTTTTGGAAAATCATTCCAATTTTTATCTTGTGGGCTACTTGCGCTCCATTTACCCCTGACATCTGGGTTGTGCGTTCCCGTTGGAACTGTCCCCTATTTCCCTTGGGGACCTTACATTTGGTCGAGCTCGCACACCTTCAGTGGCTAGACATGACCATTGGAGGTTCACACCTTCTTGCAAGCATCCTTCAGTGTGATTGCACATACCTCATGGGCTACCCATCCTTCTTGCAAGCATCCTTCGGTATGGGTGCCCTAGGTGACATCCACCCTTCACGTAAACGTCCTTCAGTAGGGATGCACCTTTTTAACTTGGTACGGTACCGACCGACTTTAGTTCATTAACTTAACTTATCATTAAGTAGCATAAAATGGTACTTTCATTTGCATAAGATTTTTCTTTCTTTCTCATGAGAAAAATGAATGCAAATGCTCATGGTGTGCTCATGTCATGCTTGATGATGAGAAATCTTAAATTCTTCTCATACTTTCATTCGTACAAAACTTTTTGTTTCATGCAAATGCTTATGTCATGTCGTAATAAATCATGAGAATTTATGTTGTGCATCATTCCAGTTTTTCAAAAGCGTAAGTTTCCACTTACAATTTTCACTTGCAAACGTAAGCTCCTCTTACCTTCGCTTGCTTGAGTGTTGAACGTCACGTTACCTACAATGGATCATACTAGTGTTATTCAAAGGCTCACTAGACGTATAGAGTAATCAATCAATTACTCACACTTCATCATACAAAATCGTCTGTATTCTTGACCTCTAGTTGGTCATCTTACAACACAAGGTATTTTCTTAAGTGAAAAACCAAGCAGGGTCTCCTAATAGGTCAACAGGAAACTAGAAATATAGGAGAAATTCTTGAAATTCGAAGGAAACCGCTCGAGCGGAGCTCGAGCGCTGGTTGGACGAAAAGTCTCTGTAAGAGACTTTCGCTCGAGCGCTGTAGGGCGAACCTCAGGCGAAAACACTGCATAAAAATTTGCCCAGTTTCTCTCGAGCGCCAGTCGGGCGTACCTCGGGCGAAACGTCTCTGCAAGAAAATCTCGGACTATTAGCTCGAGCGTACCTCGGGCGACAGTCAATATTCAGAGCACAACTTATGCTATACACCTCCAAAATCCACGAAATTTGTCTCAAAATACTCTCCTTTCACACCCTCATTCTCAAGACTTCAACTTTTCTCACATTCCAACTAAATCTCTCAGCTAAAACATGAGTCCATCTCATAAATTCAAGTTATTGCCTTTCTCCCTCCACTCTTGGTCTTTTTATCAAACACCTAGTGTTCATACTTGATCTTTCTTGGGTGCTTTTTACCAGATTTGGCCACATTCTCCATGGTTTCATATACAACCCATACCACTCTTTAAAGCTTACTAGATCTATATTTTCTTCAAAGAACACAAGAACACAACATATAAACAAGGAGAAAACCAACAAACTTCATAACCAACAACCATCAAAAGAAAAGAGAAAGTGGGTGAAAATGGGTATGGCTTGGCCGGCCAAAACCACTCACCTCCTTCTCTCTCTCTTTCTTTTCTTCTTCTCCCCTTCTTCTTCTTCTTCTTCTTCTCCTTCTTCTTTCTTCTTCTCCTTCTCTTGTTCGGGTGGGAGCTAGGGCGAAAGTGGCTTATGCGGTTTGGGGTGGGTGTTGTCTTATACGTAGGGCTTGGGGGAAGGGAAAAGGCAAAACTGCCCTTCCCCCCTTCTTTCCCTCCTTCTCCTCAATTTCTCCCCCTTTTTTCCTTTTCTGCCCCTCAAGAAATCTTATTTTCTTTTTCTACCACTCCACAAAACTAACTCTAATATGTCTCCTCATTTTTGTTCCAAGGACTCACATATTTTCCAAGGTTAAAGCCCCTAATTAAAATCTTCCAAATATTGCAAACAATACAACATTTAAATCATAGCTTAAGACGCATAAAAATGCTAGGGCAAAAATTCCACCTAGACATGATTTGAGATTAATCCCCTATACATGACTTTCTCAATAATTAAAGCACAACTTAAGGAGTCATAATTCTTTTACAAAGATAGAATAAAGTTGGTGTCTCACACTTTCGAACCCCTCTTTTGCTTTGTACGAAAATGTTCTTTTAAAACCTTCTTTTTGGGGGGTCTTTGTCGTGACTCAGCAGCAATGCCCGAGGGTTTATTTTTGACTTCCAAAAATACCCTCCAGCATGGCGTCAGACGAATCGCGCTCGACCGAAGCTCAACATTCGCTCGAGCGTCCTTTGAAGAAATTCGCACAGAACCGTATCGTGCGACCAACGCTCGTCGTGCCGCTCGAGCAGTTTTTGGAGATTTTCAAATAGAGACTTCACGCGCGATCAGCGCTCGAGCGTCTTCCCATTTTCAAACAGCAGTATAACGCGCGACCAGCGCTCGACAACGCGCTCTAGCGACTCTTTGATTCCAGCCTCCCTCTCACTTCCATGAGCTCATTTCATCTCCATTATTCATATGCAAAACGTAAAAACAGAAGTTAATATAGGAAATATTCCAATCATATTTATGAAAATGGAGACATGAAAATATGGTGATAGGAGAGAAAACAAATAACTTAAAATTACTCAATTACACTTGCTTTTGTCAAAATTAACAATTCGCCCCTTGCTAATGTCCAAAGCATAATTTTCTCATTTTCTAGTGGAAATGGTGTAATTGTGGAACTTTCTCAAGTGATAAATTAGCAAAATTGTGGTACAATCATTGTGACTGTCTCGACGAGCTCAAAACGGTGGAGGGCTCAAAAAGGGATTTTGTGCACTTTGACGTTTGAACACCCGACCAAACTTTCTACTTTCTCGCCAGAATTTGGCTCTGTGACCTCTAAACACACCTATGATACTACTTTTGGGAAAACAGGGATAAAAAACAATAGAAACAAGACCTACTTTGGAAAGAGAAATCTCATTGACATAACAACAACAACAACTCTTCACAATCACTCTCTCTCTCTCTCTCTCTATTTCTCCTCTCTAATGCTCGGTAAGTGCAATTTTTCTTCATGCTCTACATGTCTATTTATGGGGGTGGGGGGATCAACGCAATTGGCTAGTTGTTTTGGGAAGAGGATAAACTTCAAGTCGGATATGAGCAAGTTCAACTTGCGTGAATAGGATAAGGGCAACTTGCATGGATATGAAACCTTCAGCGAGGACTTCTCGTTGAGCTCTTGCTTCTTCTCTCTTAGAAGTTTCATGGAAAATTCTCAAAATGACAGGTAGTAACAACATTAATCTATCTGTAGAGATTCTAACGGATTCTTCAGAGGCACCGTAATGATATCGAAGTTGACAAGAAAAAAAATATCAGTAGTCGCTAATTTTTTTAATAGATAAATAATAAAAGACGTTTAATTCAATTGGCCGGTACTGACTAATGCCTAGAAAAAGAGCGACGGGAATGAAATAGTTTCCACCCTTTTCTTCCTCTTTCACTCCCATCACACTCTCTCTCTCTAGGCACAAATAAATACTGATTGAGAAGCGGTTCCCATGCACCTCTGTAGTAGTGTTGATTTAGGCAGAAATAGGCCCAACCACCCTCGCTGCCAGTCCTATGTAAGTATAAGAGAAAGAAAAAGAAAAAGAAAGGAAGAAGAAGAAGGGAAAAATACAAGAAGGAAGAAGAGAGAATGAGAAGGAGGGAAAAGAAAGACAGATATAGATGACGAAACGAGGGAGCGAAAGAAGAAAAAAACAGATTAGTATCAATTTTCGATATTTCCTTCAAAAAAACGCTTTATGTTTTCTCCACACCAGCAGACTCTTTACGGTGGAGGGGGAAGCTCCGGCTCCATCATCCCCCTCCTCCTTTTTAGTTTTCTTCTCCTCCCTTTTCCCTCTCCCCTCTCCTCCTCTCTGGTCTGTTTGGCCGGCGTTGGAGCCTAACCGAGACGACTTGCCTCGACTTCTTGGCTGTACGCGCTAGTTTCTCTCCCTTGCCTTGTTTCGGCGAGTCGGCCAAGCTTTCACAAATAGCTTGGATCTTTGCGGTGGAATGGAGAGGCTGGTAGTCGCCTTGATTGCGGAGCTTGGGGAAGTTACGCATGGAAAAGTCACCTCGGAGCTTGTAGGCATCCCTATCGTAGGCCCAGGCTGCTTCTTCGGTGGTGTCGACGTTGCCCAGCCCGAGACGGGTACGGTTCTTTAGGAGACGGAGCTGATTACATTGATATGGGGTACTCTTCCCGATCAGATTTCCCTTGTTTTCCTGTCGGACATTTTCCCTCTACTATTTTGGTCTTACCTCAGTCGGCTGGTAGAGATGGATTTGATCTTCCTCCATTTGTGCCTTCTTGGATCTCGGCTGTACACCTAGAGGCTAATCCTCAGGTTATTTTGGCTAATATCAGTGATTCTGACAAGTTTGACTAGTCCTCAGCCTATTATTGTTGAACACGCTGGCCAGAATAGTCCTCAGCCTATTATAGTCCTCTTCCTTATCCCTCCCTTACTTTGCCTGTGCACTCACCAGCTGGAGATCCTCCGATCCTGTACTGCCCAGAATCTCCATGGACCTTTCCGTGGCCTATGTTATGCTTTTGCCCGTTTGGGCCAGCGCCTATGTTAGGGCTTGTTTTATGTTATGCTTTGGCCCGTTTGGGCTAGCTTCTCTGTTTAAGGCTTGCTTCGGTTTAATTATATGTTTTTCTATTGTTTGCAATTACAGTTGGGATTGCATGTTTAGCAATCGTCTGGAGTCGGCTCACCAACTCTGTTGGCGGTCCTTCAGCGACTGTTCTTTCACGGGTTTTCCGTGTTTCCAAGGGCCCTCGGGCCCTCTCGCTTCGGGCTTCATGTCCGCCACCTCTGTGGACCTTGTGTCCTCTTTAAAAGTCACTTTACTGTTGGCCCCTCCGCTGTCGCTTGTAACGCCCCTTTTGGGTTCTTTTCTTTGTTTTTCTAGTTTGTAATTTTTGTTTGTGTGTTTTTTTTAATATATAGAATTAGAAGTTTCAACAAAAAAGAAAGAAGAAAAAGAAAAGAAAAAGACGAAAATAGAGAAAGATAGGAACAAGAATAACAAAGATGAGGAGGGGAAGAGAAGAAAAAAGAAAAATAAATTAAAAATCAAGATCTTTTCTTGAAGAACTTTGCTAAATAGCTTTCTTAAGGAGGTAGAAAATTTAATGTAAGATCAAAAGTTCGAAGAAAAATAGAGTTGGAAGAGAGAAGGGAGAGCTTCTTTCTTTAGCAGGGCCTACGGTTTTGGAAGAAAAATGGGAGACTGTGAAGATACAAAATTTACCAAAAAAAGAAGAAGAAGGGGAAAACGCACCGGAGGAGATTAAAAGAGGCGGTGGGCAGGGAAAGGTTGTGGCTGTGGCTGGCTTCGAGGCTGAGATAGTGCTCACTAGTCATCTCCTATTCTTTTGGTATGGACTGGATCACTAGGCTTTGGTCTTAGACTTGGGCTTGGGCTTGGGCTGTATGTATGGATTGGGCTTTGGACTTGGGCTTGGGTTGTATTTATGGACTGAACTTGGGTTTGGGCTTGGGATGTATGTAAACAGCTCAACATCAACTTAACTTGAGGCGAAATTGTACCCACGGCCTCTGAGGTATTCGAAAGTTATAATTTGAGTTATAATTAGCTCTCTGAGTTAATTATTTTTGGAAAAAGAGGCCCTTTCGTCGACCTCCGTACCACGACGTTAATATTAAATGCTGACATGTCAAATTAATGCAATGTCAATCCAATCAAATTGTGTCACGTGCCCAATTTAAACGTGTCAGCCCACAAATGCCACATCAACATCGGTCCAATTAGCCACTCACACCACGCCATTCCCACATCATCTAAGCTTACAAAACACAAAAAAATTAAGTTTTTCTCCCTATCCATCTCCGTAAACCACCTCCCACATTCTCCTCCCAAAATCTCAAACTCAGTAGAATCTCCACATGTTAGCATTTATAGTTAACATAGGAGGACGATGGTAGACGAAGGGGCCTCTTTTTCCCGAAATCATTACCTCAGGGAGCTAAATGACTAATTTGTTACCTCAGGGATCTAATTACAACTTTCAAATACCTTAGGGGCCTTGGGTGCAATTTCACCGTAAATTTACAACCAAATTCTCAATTTGGTATTAGACTGCAACAAAGTTGCTTCATCTTCAATGAACATAACCATTCTGTCATTATCTCAATAAGTTCTTACACGTAAAAAGATTGATATATTATCTATAGTTTTTAAAATTCTTTGGAGAATTTATGAAGAAAGGAGAGAGAAATTATTTAAGGAAAACTTCACTTTCCATCTTCAAACTACGAGTTCAATGTCATTTTGGGGTCCCGAACTATTAAGTTAACTATATTGAGCCCTTGAACTATCAAAATTCTCAATTTGATATTAGATTGCAAAAAAGTTGTTACATCATCAATGAACATTCTGTCATTCTTTCAATAAGTTCTTACACGTATCTGTCATTCTTTCAATAAGTTCTTACACGTATCTGTCATTCTTTCAATAAGTTCTTACACGTAAAAAGATTGATATATTATCTATAGTTTTTAAACTTCTTTTTAGAATTTCTGAAGAAAAGGGAGAGAAATATTTTAAGGAAAACTTCACTTTCCATCTTCAAACTATGGAATATTCAATGTCATTTCGGGGTCCGAACTATCAAGTTCTCTATATTGAGCCCTCGAACTACCCAAATTCATCAATATATGCCCTCAAATATGATCCTACCATAAAAAATATGCCACATTGCTCATTTATAGTACATATGGTACTATTTTGACTTGTCAATTTTTTTAGGGTGCCAAATAATGAATTGTGATAGTTCAAAGGCTCAATATGCCACACGTAGTAGTTTGGACTCCAAAAGTCACAGTGACCCCGTAATTTAAGAGGCATAATGACTTTTCTCCAAAATTTGATTTTATTTTACTTAAGCACCTTTTAGTTGTTTGGAGTAATTGCCAAGTAACACGGACAATATAAACTGACATCAGTTTGTGATAATTGTACAAAATGTGGAGATATCTGTTGGTGAAATGTGGAGATATCGTGCATAAACCGTTTTAAGTTTTGTTTGAAAGATTAGAACATTTTTAAAGGTTTCAAAACACCCTAAACAAACTCCAAAACCTTTTATATACTTATGGGAAGTAAGTCTTATAAATTGGGTGTTTAAAAGTGGTCAAAACTAGATTTTAAAAGAACCGGACTATGTGCTTAAGTTGAAGAGGTCGATCGGTACTTCGACCGCTTGATATAGCGGTCGACCAGTTCATTTTGACAAAAGAGCTTTGAAGCTTATGACAATATGACCGTCGGATAACGGTAACTTGAAGCGGTCGACCGGTTCATGTAGCGGTCGACCGACTCGTTTTAACAGACGATTCCCAACGGCTATAAACGACTAGTTTTCATATGTGGCCAATAGATACACCTTCATTTAGTCCAAAATTAATAACCAACGACTGCATATCATTTCTACTACTTGAGAAATATTCTAAACCTTCCATTTTTATATTTCTCATATCATTCACACAAAACACACTTTCATATCCTTGTCTTTGTGTGAATAAAGAGATAGTGATTTTCGCTTTCATATCGATTCTTCAAGAGAGTTTTTGTTCTTCAATCTTCCTATCTAGAGAGTTGTTTCCTTTTAGTGAGGTTGTTTACTAAAGAATAAGCTTTGAGAGTGTATATCTCAAACTTGGTGAGGTTGTGAGTAGTGAGCTAGAAAAACTACTTGGGTGGGTTTGAGTGTTGAGCCATGGAGAAAACACTTATACGGTTCTCTAGCACCCGGAAGCTAGAGTGTAAAGCTATTGGAGAATAGTTGAAAACCTCAAAGCTTGGTGAAGGAGCTTGAGGGGTGGATGTAGGTGAGTTTGTCGAACCACCTAAAAATCGAGTGTTTGCTTCTTTTACCCTTATTTTTACTTTTAGCACATATTTACTCTTAATACATATTATATACTTGTACTAAATTATGCTTTACTTTGCAAACACGTCTTTGGGGGATAATATCGAAATTTTTTAGAAAACCAATTCACCCCCTCTTTGGTTGCCTTAATCCTTTAAACTTGGACTTACACATATGGCTAAAATAAATTTCAGATCGGAATAAAAATGTTTAACATGAAATTCCTCGCTCGTGAATAGATCACAAACACGAGTCCATTCTTCCTTGTTCATATCGGTATACGGGTGCTCTAACGCCTCTTCTTTGAAATTGAACACCTAGTAATGCGGGAACATTCTATTTATGTGCGTCATGTACGCTGTGTTCATCGTAGATGCCACAGTGATGCGATTCTTGGCTCGGTCGTAATCTAGTTGGAAGTCCTCCTTAACATATAAAACAGTTAGAAATGTGAAAAAGTTTCAACAATTAAAATTTAATAAATTATATACGATTTAACCTCGTCGGGGACCTCCTTCCATTTACTCGTCTCAAATGGGACATGTTGTCGAACGAGCGCACCAATAAGACTCGAGAGCATTGAGGACGCTTTGTCATCACCGCCCGTACGTCCATCAGGGATATAGACGGTCAGCTTTCCTCTAGTGCGAGCCTTGAGTAAGGCAATCCCGCTCGTACTACCTCGAACGTGTCTGATTCCGGACGTCGCTAAAAATGAATAACAATAAATTTAATATTCAGTTAAGCATAGAAATTTAAAAATCATAACATTTAATAAAGATTGACAGGGTAAGATACTTACACAGACAACTACTATGGGTGCCTACTAAACTGGCTGTGGTTGGGGACAGTAATTCATTCCCACTCCTAAGCGAAGGACCCGACACTGCTAGTGTACCCGGACTACTCTCAGTTCGAACTGATGAATCACATCGAAGTCGTTTCCCTCCCGCTGGCATAACATCGTCCTGTAACCAAATTTCGACAGCATTTCTTCTCAGTCCCCAAATACACGCCTACAATGTTGAGCCTAAACACCCACCATTTAAGGAAAAAATGTAAGCTCAATGTTGAATGTGTATCCGAAGGACAAAAGGAGATTTGCATCGAAATTTCTAAACACATCTGTCACAATAGCAGATACAATTACGCACATTACGCATATTGTAAACTCAAACTTCGTTATCCGAACTTCGTGTTATTCTTAAACGGGGTCTAAGGCTACTAAATGAATGCATGACATAACAACATACACCGTTCGGAAGTAAGATAATCGTCTGAACCATACATATAAACGTTCGGACAAGTTTTGCAAAAAGTCCGAACTAAAAATAGAGTCCGGACGGTACATCAACCGTCCGGACTGTGATTGTTAAACAAGACAGTTCTTCGATGCACAGACTCTATTTTCAGTGGAAAAGCTTGTCAAAATCAACCCAAATCAGAAACACTTCAATATAAACACATCACAACCAACCGCAAACTCCATTACTATCATTTAGACCCTAAAATTTCGAAAAACACATGCTTTCATATATTAAAAGACATGTTTTTCATCTTAGAACAATTCAATTTAAAAACCACTAAACTCAAATGCAGTCTAATTTCAAATTCTAAAAGAGATAATCCTTTCACACACTCTTCAATGAGATTGGACGCCCAAAATCAGCTCTTCGCTTCTCCTCGTTCTCAAATCTCTCGTTTACTTTTTTTTCCTGTTCTTCCTCCACTGTCTGTGAATCTGTAACTTTCATACACTTGAATATCGTTCGGACACAGCATAGGATGTTCGGACGCATACGTGTATTAGTTTTCAGGGGAATTCATGCCGCCAAAATTTCATATACGTTCGCACCACGATGTAACCGTCCAAACTCCCTTTTACAGTTTAACACATTGTTTTTGTAATTCTCAAACGATATCGTATGCTCATTAACATAGATATTCGGACGGTCCAATATCGTCCGAAAACTACCTTACATCACACGAGACCGTTTAGGAAATAAAAACACGATAGCGTATGATAATAAACAATCACTTTCGCACATTAGTAAACACGCGTCCGCACGGTTTTTTGAATATCAGGTGTCCCGACCGTATAAAGAAGTGTTCGGACGGTGTGTTTTATATAATACGACACCGTTCGACCTTACATTAAACAGTCCAGACGACTACATTAACGTCCGAACAGTTTTGGACGATTTTGATATTTTTTCATTTTTTTAATTAACTTTATTAGCAAGTTTTAAATAACCAAAGTTAGTTAATAATGTAAATAATCTGAATTGGATTAAGTTCTAATATCAATATTTTTTTGAATGAGTATACCAAAATTAGAAACGTAACATTAATTGACATATTCTATAAAGTTCTAATAAATACAAATAACATAACTGAAATGACATAAATATATTAAGTATCGTCAAAACATAATATGAACAAAAACATCAAATAAAACTAATATATGTCCACAAAACATAATATAAAATTAAAGGTCCTCAAATCATAATAAAAAAATAAACGTGTTAATAAAAGTAAATAAATGTAGACTACTGCTCATCATCATCATCACTATCATCCGTGAGTTTTAGGACATGACGGACATGAAGAAGGTGCTCCTGAAATTATGTCAAGATTTGCGAAGAAAAACTTGAGTTTTGAGAGATTTTTTAGGAGAAACGGTTCGGTGTTTGTGAAAATGACGAACTGTTCGTCTTTTCAAAATACGTCGCTAGTGTCCAGACACCACGTAGGCCGTTCAGACTCCGTTCTGCACACCAAAATTTAAACCGTTTAAAACTGATTGACACAATAACCACGTCCGGACATTGTATCAAGGAGTACGAACGTCCCGTCCGGAAGTTGAAATGAATTGACGCGACGTGGAAGCGCACGTTTGGCTGAATAAATGGCGAATCCAGTCCAAACGTTTGTAAGCCTTGCGGACGGTTACAACCGTTTTCAACTTTCGAATAACGAAAACACGTGTTCGCCATGCGACGGTTACGAGAATGTCCGGACGGGTGCCTAAACTGTTCCAACGCGTACCTCATTTACTCTCAGTTGCGATATGGGAGTCCGAACGCGCATGGACAGAGTCCAAATAGCTAGAAGATTAATTTCGGAGGTTAAATTCACTCAACTTACTTTACTTAACTAAACTTAATTTATTTAACTGATGTAATTTACGTAAATAATTTAATATATTTCATTCAATTTAATGCAATGTAATTTGGCACAAATATTTAACTTTATTTATTTATTTTGAATACATAAAATATATATATAGTTAGGCATATTTTTATATGAAATATCTGTTACAACTAATCATCAATTTAATTGTAATTGCAAGGAAATTACTCTAACCGTTACAGTCTAATTACACTAACCGTTCTGTTAGTGTAATCACCCATTTTATTTTACTAATTATCTGTTTAAATTGTAATAAATTTAATCTAGTGAAAAAACATAATTAATATAAAATATAAAAAATAATCCAAATACCGAAGGAAAAACACAATCATAATGTCTAGTACAAGTTGGAAACGGTCCTTCAAACGATAAATAAATAATAGTGATAAAGCATAAACAGAAGACTAGTCCAAATCACGAGCTACGACTGGCTCGTCCAAATCTTGTCTGAGGGCATCACGAACATGCGCCAAATGCTCCTCTATATTATCCACCCGTCTGACGAGTGTCTGCAGCTATACCAGAACGATATAGACAGCTGTGACAATATAGACAAACGTTCTCTCATCCTTATTAGTTTCATCTGCATAATATTCAGCTTTTCCGTTATAGCCCTATCCGTTAGAGCAAGTTTGGTCTTCAGACCGGTCAAGCGGCATTGGAGCTCCATGCACAACGAATGTGTCGGCTGCACTATTGCCCGAATAGTCTCATTAACTCCACTAAATAGGCGTTTGCCCAAGCTGGTCGCTCTGTTTGTCCCCCGATATTGGTGATACTTCTCCCAGAGCATTCTATGGTCAACCTAGCAAAAACCGTCCGAACATGAGCATAAACCGTTCGCACGAACGTCAAACTGCGTCGTTTAAATTTTAGGATGTCCGAACCTAACAAAAATTGTCCGAACTTACAATGACCATCCTGACGTTTCATTAATCGTCCAGACGGTGTAAAAAGACTTCCGAACGTGTTTCGATGAACACCAGCAAAACAAAGTAATTTCATAGACACAAATAACACAAAAAACTAAACAATGGACTATATTTAATCGAAATACATGAAATTTATGATGGAAGTTTTACCTGAAGTTCCTTGAGAAATCTTAAATGGATAGTGAAAATGTTTGAGAGCAGAGATTGAGTTTGTGATTTTGACAAAGTCTGGCGGTTTTAATGTGCCCAGTATACATCCAAACGTGTTTGATTAGCGTTTTAACTCTTCTCAAAGGTTTTATTGACACGTGTCTCTATCGAATTTAAATTCATTAAATATGCCTGATTCGAAAAGGTTCTAGAACTTATACGGTCCGGACATATTCCTTGGTTCGGACGGTATTGATGCCAAGTGTTTGAAGTTTTGCAACGTGGAACCACACGATTCGCGGAAGAAGCATTTATAATTGTGCGCACCTTTTTTTATTGTCAGAACTAGGGTATTTTTTTCCCGTTGGAACACAGTTGACAACTTCCTGACTGAATAGAGTGTTCATGACGATTTTTAATTTGTCAGTCTATCCTGACGATTATTATTCATTAGGAAATGTCCATTCGGACGTTGTTTAAAAATAGTACGGAGTGTATTGTAAAAATTGTGATGATTCTAATTGTCACTCAGTTACTACGATTTGGAATTTTTCACCCTACAGCGCGTTCGAACGGTTTTCTTGTTCGTCCGGACGTCCTTTTGTTTTTGTGACGATTTTTATCGTCACTCATTCACTACACTTGTATGTCGTTTGAACATGGTTGTGACCGGTCTAGACGGTTTCGGTGTTCCTGGATTGTTTTGGTGACAAAATTAATATTTTTTCATGGAAAGTTCACTTTAGGTGACAAGATTTGGTTTGACACCCAAAATTTTGTTACCTAACGCTATATTTCTTGTAGTAGAGATTTAGACATGTCATGAAATACAGCAAAACCAAGAAAAAATGTTTTGAAATGAGTATCTAAAGTAATAATGGGCTGATTTTATTTGACTTTGATATTGAGGCTTAATAAAGCTAAAGCTAAGGTAAAGATGTCTTGTAGAGTTCAGTTTACTGACTCATGCATAGAGGCGGAACTACAGAGTCACGATTGCTGACGACCGACCCCATCGCCCTGAAAAATTCTTCAAAAATTTTTTTGGGTTAATTACATTTCCCCTCCATGTACATACACCCCAATCTCAAATACCCCCTTATACTCGAACTCGTTATAACCCACCACCATGGATTAAGTGTATTTTTCAATTCACTTTTCGACTCAGTTTAGGCGTTAAAGAGGATATTTTCCATCATACGTGATGGGCACGTGACATCCAAATCACTCCAAAAGACCAAAATGCCCCCATTCCATTCAACTAAAACTCAGCCAAAATGTGGTGCGTTTTGACAGAAGAATGGGTTTGTCTTCGCTGTAACATCTCTTCTAGGGTTTGTTCTGTATCGTGGATCAACTTCCTTTGTGCATCTCCAAATCCAACCTGGATTTTATACCGTAGTTCGTGTAACCCTCTCTCCCTCTCTAGCTTTGTTTCAGATATTCATTGGCTTCGCTTGAAATATATAATCATCAAAATCTCTTGGCCGCGTGTGTCCTCTATCATTATCTGTCAGAATCTTCGTGTCTTGGGTCCAAGTTTGAATCCTTTTGCACCCTATTGTATGACCAATCATTCCCTCCCTGCCTCTAGATAGTTCTCATCCCACTTCTTCTTTCTATTTTCTCCTATTGGATATTAATTTCTCCCAAGATCACGTAAATTCGTCGTTTTCTCAGTCTTGAGGACATAGTGGAACTTGTAAGTTCGTCGTTTGTCATCTGGAGTCCAGTAGTAAGCTCTCAACGTCACAACATTCGGTTCCTCAAGTTCAAATTCGGGTTCTATGGCAGCTTCGGGTTCTATGGCCGCTGCAACAATTTGAATTGTCTGTCTTTTTCAAGTTTATGTAAATGATCATTTCTACAGATCCGGTATTTCGACGCTCAAATTATTGTTTCAGAGATCAAAACTAACCGTCACTAGAAAATTCCGAAGGGCACATTGCAAGAGAACTTGTTTCTAGTGAGAACCAGCACCTATAACTGCTTGCAATTCTTCAAGGTCTTACGGATTACTCCAAAGAAATTGATCTTTTTTTTCCCTTATTTCCTTTTTCCTAATTTTTTTGTGAGAAACTTTAATCCGAAATCATAGGACGAAGAATTTAAAAGATGTCTGGCTCTACGAAGCTCGAAGGGTTAGTACGTAAACCATAATTAAGTTATCTTTTACAAAAGTAGTATTACAGATTTGACCTCTAATCGGAGTATTTTTTGCTTACAAAAAAAATTATTTAAAAAAGATTCAAAAAAAGCTCATCATGGTGAGGCTTAAACATATTTAATAAGTGGGTGTTAGGTAAATGTCAAACCCCATTTCCCTTTTGTAATATGTAAGAGAGGACTTGCGTTAGCTAACGTAAAATTGGAAAAAAAAATTAACGAATGTGTATGATAGGCACTATTACGAGTATATGAAGAGTTAAAATTACTTAGACAACTAGCTGGATAAAAATAAATATTAATTTAGATTAGTATATGCATAGAATATGGAAGCAACACTTGGTTATGGACATTTGTTGGATAAGTATGTACTATATAGTTTATTATTCGGTTTTTCGATACCCATTAGCATACGTACGAGGGTAAAACTTTACTGTCAAGCCCATCAGCAATTCAACCCATGATGAAGCAAAAACCATTTTCTCCTCACCACAAGCAGCCACTGGTTTTAAGGCACGCGTTATCACCCCAATGTAGACCCCAAAGAACATGGCTCTTCAAGCCATGAAGATCCGACTCTCATCTTTCTCAAGGATCGGTATAGAAGCTATATATCCGAAATTTGTCAAAATCCCACTCCAACATTTTAGATATCTCCTTAATTTGTTGACAAAAGAGAAGTCTGTAGTTTGTACTATCATATTCGAAAACTCGAGCATCGAAACGAAAGAACATGAGCACACTGGAAGGGAGAGAATTCACGGAAGACAAAGAAGCTTTGGTGGTGAAGTCATGGACAGTAATGAAGCAGAATGCGGGAGAATTGGCTCTCAAATTCTTCTTGAAGTAAGAAAATGCATGTCGTGTTTTTTCTATTTGTTTTTGGAATTTGGAGTTTAAACAGATAGGACCGATCGGTAAACTGTTGTGCTCCTTTTTTTGTAGGATTTTCAAGATTGCACCGACAACTCAGAAGTTATTCTCTTACTTGAAAGACTCTAACGTTCCTCTGGAACAAAACTCAAAGCTCAAGTCCCACGCCATGAATGTCTTTATGATTGTAAGCATGCAGGTTACAGCTTACTTGTTTGTCACCTAATATGTTTTAGGCCAAGTTTGAATGGGAAAAAAATGTTGAAACTAGTACGTTCAGTTTGATGAAAAAGGTTTTGGGGTTTTGAAAAGGTAATAAAGTTTGTAAATAGTTGATGGATTTTATAAAAATGATGTTGGTAGAAAGGTATTGGAGTCGGTGAAAAAGTAGTTGTTAGTTATTGTTATAAAAAATTCTTAACACCCAAGGATTGGAAAAAAAATGTTTTCGATATATGGGCTCGTGAGCCATTTGAACTGTGTTTACTTATGCTCTTTTGGGTCTTTGTTTTTCACTTATAAAAATAGCTTCTATACTTTAGTATTTGTATATGGGCTCCGGGCCCATTCACGGTTTTAAAGCCGGCCCATATGTTGTTGGGCTCACACTTGGGCCTAAGGCCAACTTGCAAGAACAGCGACGCGAGTTATTTCGCGAACGATTCGTCATTCAATCAAAGGCCCAAAAGCAGTTCAGCCTAATTCTTTCGACTTATGGGAGATTTTCGACACTTATCGCAGACCTGTGAATCAGCAGCACAACTCCGGAAAGCTGGCAAAGTTACAGTGACAGAGTCGAGCTTGAAAAGAATTGGTGTTGTCCACTTTAAACTCCAGGTGGTCGATGAGCACTACGAGGTAGAACACTGAATTCTCATATGCTTGCAAAATAAAGTTAATTAAAACAGTGAAATGCTAAAGTACAAAGCAAAATTACCATGTTTCGTAAATAGGTTGCTAATAAGCAAGTAAATGGATCACAGGTGACAAGGTTTGCATTGCTGGAAACTATAAAGGAAGCAGTGCCGGAAATGTGGTCGCCGGAGATGAAGAATGCTTGGGGAGAAGCTTATGATCAGTTGGTTTCAGCGATCAAAACTGAAATGAATCCTCCCTCGGAGACTATTTGAATATAATTACTCCTATTATAATCTGCTACTTTAAATTGAACTAAGTTTGGAATAATCCATGTGCCTTCCAGCCGGCACGTGTATTTAAGGTTTTATGTACGGATAGTCCGTAAATTTACATGTGTGATGTTCCTTTTGCTTGTGTGCATTTGCATTTTGGGTTTGTAACGTTATGGGCAGCAAATCGCAGATTAATGGAATATTTTTTTTCTCGTGCTTTTTGGTCATGGAGAACGTGCCTAGTCCTTAATGGATTATGTTTACACCCTCATGACACCGAAGAACGGTCATCATTGGCGGAACCAGGGCTCCAGTTCTGGGCGCAACTCCTAAGGCGAAATGAGAAAAAAAATTTCCTACATAATGCAAAATATTTCTTATAGTTAAAATATCAAAAATTAAAGACTAAAAATATTAAAAATTAATTAAATACACATTAATTAATATCGAAAATCACATTAACTAATCAAAAATTCACAACTCACAAATTTCAATTTTAACAACTTGTCAAAAACCAAAAGAACCAACATAAGCCCATACTTTCAATCTCCAACAACATAAGCACTGACCTCCAATCTCCAACAAATTTTAAAAACCATCCTTACAACATCAACCACTGGCTCGGGGGTGGTTGCACAAAAAACAATCTGGAGCCTGTATATTTATCTCGTCTTACATAACCAGAGTAATTACATGGTCAGAAGCTCTAGAAAAATAAATTACCACAGCCGTAGCTTTAATCTGTAGGCAAACCCTTGAGGTTAAATTCATATACTTTGTTTGAAAGGTTTTTTATTTAGATCCTATGACGACATAGGATTTTCTGACTGAATTTACTAACCGGAAAAAAAAACAATTTATCACAAAAAAAGGCAAAAAGAAATGATCTTTTTTCTCCCTTATTTCCTTTTAGCTAAAGTTGTTTTTGTAAGAAACTTTAACCCGAAATCCGAACTAATTACTTCTTGGAATGTATAGGGGGAACACAAAACAAAAAATGTATAAAAGTAAAAGACAGAAGGTGGTGGACCTAGGATAACACTGTACTCTTGATGTCACCGATTACTCAAATGTCAACAAATCCATTGAATTCGTCGGCACCAAATCATATGACGAAGCAAGTAAACGATGTTTGGCTCTACGACGCTCGAAGGGTTAGTATGTAAACCATAATTAAGTTATCTTTTACGAAAGTAGTTTTACAGATTCGACTTGTAGTGGGAGTATTTTTTGCTTACAAAAAAAATGCTTAAAAAAGATTCAAAAAAAGCTCATCATGGTGAGGCTTAAACATATTTAATAAGTGGGTGTTAGGTAAATGTCAAACCCCGTTTCCCTTTTGTAATATGTAAGAGACGACTTGCGTTAGCTAACGTAAAATTGGAAAAAAAAAATTAACGAATGTGTATGATAGGCACTATTACGAGTATATGAAGAGTTAAAATTACTTAGACAACTAGCTGGATAAAAATAAAGATTAATTTAGATTAGTATGTGCATAGAATATGGACGCGACACTTGGTTATATACATTTGTTGGATAAGTATGTACTATATAGTTTATTTATCCGTTTTTCGATACCCATTAGCATACGTACGAGGGTAAAACATTACTGTCAAGCCCATCAGCAACTCGACTCAAGATGAAGCAAAAACCATGTTCTCCTCGCCACAAGCAGCCGCTGGTTTTAAGGCACGTGTTGTCACCCGAATGTAGACCCCAAAGAACATGGCTCTTCAAGCCATGAAGATCCGACTCTCATCTTTCTCAAGGATCGCTATAGAAGCTATATATCCGAAATTTGTCAAAATCCCACTGCAACATTCTAGATATCTCCTTAATTTGTTGACAAAAGAGAAGTCTGTAGTTTGTACTATCAGATTCGAAAACTCGAGCATTGAAACGAAAGAACATGAGTACAGTGGAAGGGAGAGAGTTCACGGAAGAACAAGAAGCTTTGGTGGTGAAGTCATGGACATTAATGAAGCAGAATGCAGGAGAATTGGCTCTCAAATTCTTCTTGAAGTAAGAAAATGCATGTCGTGTTTCTTCTATTTCTTTTTGGAATTTGGAATTTAAACAGATAGGAGCGATCGGTAAACTGTTGGGCTCCTTTTTTGTAGGATTTTCGAGATTGCACCGACAACTCAGAAGTTATTCTCTTACTTGAAAGACTCTAACGTTCCTCTGGAACAAAACTCAAAGCTCAAGTCCCACGCCATGAATGTCTTTATGATTGTAAGCATGCAGGTTACAGCTTACTTGTTTGTCACCTAATATGTTTTAGGCTAAGTTTGAATGGGAAAAATTGTTGAAACTTGTACGTTCAGTTTGATGAAAAAGGTTTTGGGTTTTGAAAAGGTAATAAAGTTTGTAAATAGTTGATGGATTTTATAAAAATGATGTTGGTAGAAAGGTATTGGAGTCGGTGAAAAAGTAGTTGTTAGTTATTGTTATAAAAAATTCTTAACGCCCAAGGATTGGAAAAAAAATGTTTTCGATATATGGGCTCGTGAGCCATTTAAACTGTGTTTACTTACGCTCTTTTGGGTCTTTGTTTTTCACTTATAAAAATAGCTTCTATACTTTAGTATTTGTATATGGGCTCCGGGCCCATTCATGGTTTTAAAGCCGGCCCATATGTTGTTGGGCTCACACTTGGGCCTAAGGCCAACTTGCAAGAACAGCGACGCGAGTTATTTCGCGAAAGGTTCGTCATTCAATCGAAGGCCCAAAAGCATGTTCAGCCTAATTCTTTCGACTTATGGGAGATTTTCTACACTTATCGCAGACCTGTGAATCAGCCGCACAACTCCGGAAAGCTGGCAAAGTTACAGTGACAGAGTCGAGCTTGAAAAGAATTGGTGTTGTCCACTTTAAACTCTGGGTGGTCGATGAGCACTACGAGGTAGAACACTGAATTCTCATATGCTTGCCAAATAAAGTTAATTAAAACAGTGAAATGCTAAAGTACAAAGCAAAATTAACATGTTTCGTAAATAGGTTGCTAATAAGCAAGTAAATGGATCACAGGTGACAAGGTTTGCATTGCTGGAAACTATAAAGGAAGCAGTGCCGGAAATGTGGTCGCCGGAGTTGAAGAATGCTTGGGGAGAAGCTTATGATCAGTTGGTTTCAGCGATCAAAACTGAAATGAAGGCTCCCTCGGAGACTATTTGAATATAATTACTCCTATTATAATCTGCTCCTTTAAATTGAACTAAGTTTGGAATAATCCATGTGCCTTCCAGCCGGCATGTGTATTTAAGGTTTTATGTACGGATAGTCCGTAAATTTACATGTGTGATGTTCCTTTTGCTTGTGTGCATTTGCATTTTGGGTTTGTAACGTTATGGGCAACAAATCGCAGATTAATGGAATATTTTCTTTCTTGTGCTTTTTGGTCATGCAGAACGTGCCTAGTCCTTAATGGATTATGTTTACACCCTCATGACACCGAAGAACGGTCATCATTGGCGGAACCAGGGCTCCAGTTGTGGGCGCAACTCCTAAGGCGAAATGAGAAAAAAAATTTCCTACATAATGCAAAATATTTCTTATAGTTAAAATATCAAAAATTAAAGACTAAAAATATTAAAAATTATTTAAATACACATTAATTAATATCGAAAATCACATTAACTAATCAAAAATTCACAACTCACAAATTTCAATTTTAACAACTTGTCAAAAACCAAAAGAACCAACATAAGCCCATACTTTCAATCTCCAACAACATAAGCACTGACCTCCAATCTCCAACAAATTTTAAAAACCATCCTTACAACATCAACCACTGGCTCGGGGGTGGTTGCACAAAAAACAATCTGGAGCCTGTATATTTATCTCGTCTTACATAACCCGAGTAATTACATGGTCAGAAGCTCTAGAAAAATAAATTACCACAGCCGTAGCTTTAATCTGTAGGCAAACCCTTGAGGTTAAATTCATATACTTTGTTTGAAAGGTTTTTTATTTAGATCCTATGACGACATAGGATTTTCTGACTGAATTTACTGACAAGAAAAAAAAGCAATTTATCACACAAAAAAAAAAAGCAAAAAGAAATTGATCTTTTTTGTCACTCATTTACTGGCCAAACACTTGTGAAATGTACTTATATTGAAGTGAAAAGAAATCTTCATAAACCATGATACTTATATTTGTACGAGATTGTTGGAAGGGCATCAATTACGTATTTAAGATTATCATAGCCAATTTATG
Organism: Myrica gale; assembly: GCA_963930655.1. Taxonomy (NCBI): domain Eukaryota; kingdom Viridiplantae; phylum Streptophyta; class Magnoliopsida; order Fagales; family Myricaceae; genus Myrica; species Myrica gale. Next base: position 6,122,405 of record OZ005613.1, read on the forward strand.
TTCTAAAACTATATGTTTATATAACTTTCTCTTTCTTCAGTAGATTATTTTAAAGATCAAAAGTTAAATTCAAAAAAATATGTAAAAGCTAAATGATATACGTTTGTTTCTATATGAATTTATTTATCCTAAGATTTCTTAAATATCTCATTATTTACTATAATTCCTAAAATCACCATTTAAAGGAAAAAAATTGAGCCAAAATTAATATTTCAAAAAGAAATGATCTTTTTTCTCCCTTATTTCCTTTTAGCTAAAGTTTTTTTGTAAGAAAATTTAATCCGAAATCCGAACTAATTACTTCTTGGAAGGCATAGGGTGAACACAAAACAAAAAATGTATAAAAGTAAAAGACAGAAGGGGGTGGACCTAGGATAACGTTTTACTCTTGATGTCACCGATTACTCAAATGTCAACAAATCCATTGAATTCGTCGGCACCAAATCCTATGACGAAGCATGTAAACGATGTTTGGCTCTACGAAGCTCGAAGGGTTAGTACGTAAACCATAATTAAGTTATCTTTTACGAAAGTAGTTTTACAGATTCGACTTGTAGTGGGAGTATTTTTTGCTTACAAAAAAAATGCTTAAAAAAGATTCAAAAAAAGCTCATCATGGTGAGGCTTAAACATATTTAATAAGTGGGTGTTAGGTAAATGTCAAACCCCGTTTCCCTTTTGTAATATGTAAGAGACGACTTGCGTTAGCTAACGTAAAATTGGAAAAAAAATTAACGAATGTGTATGATAGGCACTATTACGAGTATATGAAGAGTTAAAATTACTTAGACAACTAGCTGGATAAAAATAAAGATTAATTTAGATTAGTATGTGCATAGAATATGGACGCGACACTTGGTTATATACATTTGTTGGATAAGTATGTACTATATAGTTTATTTATCCGTTTTTCGATACCCATTAGCATACGTACGAGGGTAAAACATTACTGTCAAGCCCATCAGCAACTCGACTCAAGATGAAGCAAAAACCATGTTCTCCTCGCCACAAGCAGCCGCTGGTTTTAAGGCACGTGTTGTCACCCGAATGTAGACCCCAAAGAACATGGCTCTTCAAGCCATGAAGATCTGACTCTCATCTTTCTCAAGGATCGCTATAGAAGCTATATATCCGAAATTTGTCAAAATCCCACTGCAACATTTTAGATATCTCCTTAATTTGTTGACAAAAGAGAAGTCTGTAGTTTGTACTATCAGATTCGAAAACTCGAGCATCGAAACGAAAGAACATGAGCATAGTGGAAGGGAGAGAGTTCACGGAAGAACAAGAAGCTTTGGTGGTGAAGTCATGGACATTAATGAAGCAGAATGCAGGAGAATTGGCTCTCAAATTCTTCTTGAAGTAAGAAAATGCATGTCTTGTTTCTTCTATTTCTTTTTGGAATTTGGAGTTTAAACAGATAGGACCGATCGGTAAACTGTTGTGCTCCTTTTTTGTAGGATTTTCGAGATTGCACCGACAACTCAGAAGTTATTCTCTTACTTGAAAGACTCTAACGTTCCTCTGGAACAAAACTCAAAGCTCAAGTCCCACGCCATGAATGTCTTTATGATTGTAAGCATGCAGGTTACAGCTTACTTGTTTGTCACCTAATATGTTTTAGGCTAAGTTTGAATGGGAAAAATTGTTGAAACTTGTACGTTTTGTTTGATGAAAAAGGTTTTGGGGTTTTGAAAAGGTAATAAAGTTTGTAAATAGTTGATGGATTTTATAAAAATGACGTTGGTAGAAAGGTATTGGAGTCGGTGAAAAAGTAGTTATTAGTTATTGTTATAAAAAATTCTTAACGCCCAAGGATTGGAAAAAAAAAATTTCGATATACGCTCTTTTGGGTCTTTTAGCTTCTATACTTTAGTATTTGTATATGGGCTCCGAGCCCATTCATGGTTATAAAGCCGGCCAATATGTTGTTGGGCTCACACTTGGGCCTAAGGCCAACTTGCAAGAATAGCGACGCGAGTTATTTCGCGAACGGTTCGTCATTCAATCGAAGGCCCAAAAGCATGTTCAGCCTAATTCTTTCGACTTATGGGAGATTTTCGACACTTATCGCAGACCTGTGAATCAGCCGCACAACTCCGGAAAGCTGGCAAAGTTACAGTGACAGAGTCGAGCTTGAAAAGAATTGGTGTTGTCCACTTTAAACTCCGGGTGGTCGATGAGCACTACGAGGTAGAACACTGAATTCTCATATGCTTGCCAAATAAAGTTAATTAAAACAGTGAAATGCTAAAGTACAAAGCAAAATTAACATGTTTCGTAAATAGGTTGCTAATAAGCAAGTAAATGGATCACAGGTGACAAGGTTTGCATTGCTGGAAACTATAAAGGAAGCAGTGCCGGAAATGTGGTCGCCGGAGATGAAGAATGCTTGGGGAGAAGCTTATGATCAGTTGGTTTCAGCGATCAAAACTGAAATGAAGGCTCCCTCGGAGACTAGTTGAATATAATTACTCCTATTATAATCTGCTCCTTTAAATTGAACTAAGTTTGGAATAATCCATGTGCCTTCCAGCCAGCACGTGTATTTAAGGTTTTATGTACGGATAGTCCGTAAATTTACATGTGTAATGTTCCTTTTGCTTGTGTGCATTTGCATTTTGGGTTTGTAACGTTATGGGCAGCAAATCGCAGATTAATGGAATATTTTCTTTCTTGTGCTTTTTGGTCATGGAGAACGTGCCTAGTCCTTAATGGATTATGTTTACACCCTCATGACACCGAAGAACGGTCATCATTGGCGGAACCAGGGCTCCAGTTGTGGGCGCAACTCCTAAGGCGAAATGAGAAAAAAAATTTCCTACATAATGCAAAATATTTCTTATAGTTAAAATATCAAAAATTAAAGACTAAAAACATTAAAAATTATTGAAACACACATACAGTAATATCGAAAATCACATTAACTAATCAAAAATTCACAACTCACGAATTTCAATTTTAACAACTTGTCAAAAACCAAAAGAACCAACATAAGCCCAGACTTTCAATCTCCAACAACATAAGCACTGACCTCCAATCTCCAACAAATTTTAAAAAACAACCTTACAACATCAACCACGGGCTCGGGGTGGTTGCACAAAAAAAAATCTGGGAGCCCGTATAGTTCTCTCGTCTTACATAACCCGAGTAATTACATGGTCAGAAGTTCTATAAAAATAAATTACCAAAGCCATAGCTTTAATCTGTAGGTTAACCGTTGACGTTAAATTCATATACTTTGTTTGGAAGGTTTTTTTTTATATCCTATGACGAAAAAGGATTTTCTGACTTAATTTACTAACCGGAAAAAAAAAGCAATTTATCACAAAAAAAAAAAGCAAAAAGAAATTGATCTTTTTTGTTACTCTTTTACTGGCCAAACACTTGTGAAATGTACTTATATAGAACTGAAAAGAAATCTGTATAAACCATGATACTTATATATGTACGAGATTGTTGGAAGGGCGTCAATTACGTATTTAAGATTATCATAGCCTATTTATTTTCTAAAACTATATGTTTATGTAACTTTCTCTTTCTTCAGTAGATTATTTTAAAGATCAAAAGTTAAATTCAAAAAAATATGTAAAAGCTAAATGATATACGTTTGTTACTATATGAAGTTATTTATCCTAAGATTTCTTAAATATCTCATTATTTACTATAATTCCTAAAATCACCATTTCAAGGAAAAAATTGAGCCAAAATTAATATTTCAACAAGAAAAATATTGACTATATAATTCTTAAAGAAAGATTATTATATGACCATAATATGATTTAATTATTGATGTAATAGATTTATGATCGATCTTTCATTACTAGAGACATGACCGATTTCTACGACAATAAATAATAAACATGTTCAAGTTTATATATATGTACTCTCTTAGCTCCGCCATTGGCCATTGTATAAGATGTTCACTCCAACTTTATACATAATAAAAACCTTCAAAATGCAAGTATAACGTAATAATATATATATATATATATATATATATATATATATATATATATATTTGATAGATGTAACGTAATAATATTCAATATGGCAGTAACCACTGGTGCCTAGAGAAAGAGAGAAGAAGGGAGTAAAATAAAGAGACCTATTGCTCCCTCCTTCTCTCTCCCTCTAGGCACAAATAGATACTGTTTGTTTAGGTAGAAATAGGCACTGCCACGGAAGAAAGAAAGGAAGAAGAGTGGAAAATGGAAGACGCAAGAAGGAAGGGAGAAAGAGAGAAAAAGGGAGTAAAATAAAGATACCTAACAATCCCTCTTTTCTCTCTCTCTCTGGGCACAAATAGATACTGTTTGTTTAAGGTAGAAATAGACCCTGCCGGGTAAGAAAGAAAGAAAGAAAGAAAGAAAAAAAGAAAAAGCAAGGAAGAAGAGGGGGGAAACAGAAGAAGGGAGAAGGGAGAACGAGAAGGAACGAAAAGAAAGATAAAAATCGACGACAAAACGAGGGAGAGAAAGAAGAAGAAAATAAAAAGAAATAAGAGAAAATAAAAAGACGAAATAGAGAAAGATATGAAGAAGAATAACAAAGAGGAGAAGGAGAGGAATAGAAGAAAAAAGAAAAACAAATTGGAAAATTGAAACCTTTTCTCGAAGAAGTTTGATAGCTTTTATAAGGAGGAAGAAAATGTAATGAAAGATCAAAAGTTCGAAGAAAGTAGCGCTTCTTTCTTTAGCAAGGGTCCCCTTCAGTTCACGGAGAAGGTCACCCTATAACCGAATTGATCGAGCCCAGATGACTTCGGCCACCCAAATGCCTTTGGTTGGTGGCCGGTCATCAACTACGTAGGCTTGAGATTAATGGATTTCCCATGCGAGAACACAGATTGAGTAAGCAAAGGCTTGGGGTTGAGGCGGCTGTTGAAGACGGTGGGAAAGAGAAAAGGAGACTGTGAAGATGAAAACACAATGAAGAGTGAAAGAGGTGGTACGCAGAGAGAGGCTGAGATGGCTTGCTTCGAGGGTCTGGCAAATGCGAGAGGCAGAGATAGAGCTCACTAGTCATCTCCAATTCTTTGGTATGGACTGGCCTTGGCTGTATGTATGGACTGGGCTTGGGCTATTGTCAATGGACATGTATAATCTCATCTCAACAATCTAACTTACAAGTAGTTTGTTTTCAAAATTTTATAATCATTATAAAATTTGTTATCTCTTTACTTTTTCATAAACATTTTTTATTTTTTCACAAATTTTATTTCCAAACGCCATGTTAATTTACTATAAAAAAATTCTAGAGACCACAAGGAAGTTGCTACATCGTCAATGAACATAACCATTAGGTCATTTTCTCAATAATTTCTTACAAGAAAAAAGATGGCTAAAATTCTCCGTACGTCCCCGGGGTATGACCCTTTCCCAACTTAGTCCTTAGGGTATGAATTTCCCTTAAAAAAACCCCTGGGGTTTGGCCCTAATCCCCGAAGAGTCCTGCCGTCAACTAAATGGACGGAAATGCACACGTGGCTGACGGCGCACACGTGGAAACTGACAACTCGATTACCAACCAATCGCAGTGTGACACGTGTCAGTGAATAAAAAATAAAAGATTTTTTTAAAAAAAAATTAAAATTTAATAAAAAAAGTATTTTTTATTATTTAAAAAAAGGACAGAGGGCCCTGGTCTAATTCTAATTCTCGTTTTTTCCGCTCTTTCTAATTCTCGTTTTTTCCGCACTCGGGTAACTCGTCTACACACCCTGGTCTATCTAGTAAATCCACTAGTACACCCAAGGAAAAACTCTTTGGTAGCAGAGGCAAACCCTGGTAGGAGTATGGATCTACCTCTCTCGTTTGTTTTTGAATTTTTAGTCATTTGGTCTCTCTACTTCAGAATTCTTAGTAAATCTCCAGTAATCTCATCTAAGTTAAATCCCAGTCTTAGCAGTTTAGAAGCATACATGAACAGTAAGTCCTGCGTCCAAACAATAAGACCGGAGTGGCCTGAGCGGAGGGGCCTGAGAGGGTATGTCCTTTTAAGTTTGTTGAGTCTTTTGTTTTAGCTTGATTCAGGTGTCTGGAAGTTTAAACATGAATAGGATGTTTAGATCTTCTTCTTCCACGAGTTCCCGATCTTCTGGTTCCATTCCACCCATTCCAGGGAATAGTAAATGAAGAGGAATTCGAGATCAATGAAGTCAACACCAACCTTCAGGATTGGAATATCCCTAAGGTTCCCAGTAGTGAAATCAACTCTAAGTCAAGTTTTAATCCTTTATACTTTAAAGGTAATTACCATGTCAAAACAGTAGAGCAGGTATACGCTCTAAGTAAAACCCATGAAAAATGTCAACTTCTGTCTCCTTTTGTTGTCAAAAAACATAGGGAACAAGGCTTTAACTACATCAACATCGGATTAGTTCAAGTTGCAGTAAAACCATTAACTCGCAGAGGAGTTGATGCTTCTGTCCTTCTGTGTCTACGTGATGCTAGGTTCACAGACTACAGCACAAGTATCTTAGGAATTATCAAGTCAAGCCTTCATAATGGTCCCATCCATTTTGATACTTTTCCCGATTTTACCTTAAGCTTAAGTGACAAACATCTTCTAAAAGCCTTAACCTTGAACATTAAAACTTCAGGTTATGAGATGTTAGAAGGAAGTCAGCCTTTAGCTTTGATCTATAGGATTTACTACAAATGTATTAGGACCAACCTCAACGTCCATGCTTTAGTAAAAAGTCCCAAAGATAAAACCTTGTTAATTCAAAGTCATACAAGTGATGCCAACATTAGAGTCCCCAAGTCGATCCGTTGGAATGAAGTAACTGTGAGACCCCGACTTTATTTCTGCCATTTTGATTATGACTCCTTAAGTGCGTATTACTATTATTATTGAGAAAGGCATGTATGGTTGAATTAATCTAAAATCATGTATAGGTGGAATTTTCCCCTAGCATTTTTTATGCTTATTTAGTTAGAATTGAAAAGTTATATTATTGCAATTTTTTTTAATATTATTAAATTTGAGTATTTGGGATTAATTAGGCTAATCATTTTAATTGTTGGAGTATATCCCTAAGTTTGCAATATTTGAAAGAATTTAATTAGGGCTTTAACATTGGAAATATGTGTGAAAATATGTGAGACTTAGAAATAAACATAGAAAGGCATGTTAGAGCAATTTAGTAGTTGCAGATTTTTAGTAGTAGAAAAAAAAAAGAGAAAGAAAAGTGAAAGAGGGGGGAATCACGTGAAGGGGGAAAGGAAGGGGTGCAGCCTTGTCTTTCCCCCCCCCCCCCAAAGCAATTCACGTTAACACCACCCCCCCCTCTTGCACGCATTTTTTCCCATTTCTCTTGCCCAAAAACCGCACCTTTCTCTTGCCCTAAGACACCCAACCGAGAAGAAGAAGAAGAAGAAGAAGGAGGAGGAGGAGGAGGAGGAGGAGGAGAAAGAGGAGAAAACAAGGTAAAAATCCGGCCTTGCTTGGTGAAATCACTGCTGGCCGAATGGGCACATTGCCTCATTTCTCTCACATTTTACTTGAATGTTAGCTTATTATGTGTTTGGTTGTTTTCTCCTTGTATATATGTTGTTTATATGTTGCTTTCTTTAAAAATATTATGGATCTTATAAGAAACTTGAGAGAGTTGAATGGAGGAGAAGAAATATCGGTAATGGTGTTGCTTTTTTGTGAAAAATCTCATGAGAAAACCGTGGATCTGTTGGTTTGCGGTTTGGGTTCTGTTGGTTGTTTCTTTTGTTCGGTTTGCATGCTGAAATGATGAAGATCTTGGAGTCTAGGATGACATGTTCGGTTAGATCTTGGTTTATTGTTTTAAAGGCAAAATTATGCACCTAAGGTGTTTGATAAAAGGCCTAAAAGAAGATCTAAAATCGGTTTATGCACGTATGGCCGGATTTTTTGGTTGATGTATTAGGTTGTATGCATGTTAGTCTTGTTGAGAACCACCAAGCCCTAGGTGTTTGATATATGGTCAGATGTGAAAGATGTTCAAGAGATACACCCTAGGTGTTTGATAAAAAGCCCAAAAGAAATGGGTAAATGCAATAGTTTTAGCTTGATGAAGATGGAATCATGGTTTTGTTGTAAACTTGGAATTGGAGTTGTAAAAGTAGGAAGAATGTGAGAGAATGGTTGCTGTTATGAGATGTTAAATTAGCCTTGGATGTTGGTTGTGATATGAAGAGATTAGGTTTTGGTTGTTGGAGGTTTGGAAGGTTGAGAAGACAATTGTTGTTGCTGGAATTAACCTCTGCAGATTGCAAGGCTCGAATTGGGAGTGTGTTCTGATGCAATTGAGCTTATCCCTTGATCTTAAGAGGATCCTAGATTGTAGGCCTAGGAAATATGAAGATTTTAAGCCATACCTTGGGTGATTCCGATAAGTATTGGGGGAGCTATACGTTGTTTAAGGTCCAAACGTCAAGCTGCCACCAGCCTTGTACATCCGGAATGTTAACTCATTCCGAATACCATTTGGTTGATCAGTTTAAGTCCAAATTTTACGCGTCTAGTCTTAAATTTTAAGTTTATGAAAGAAGAACATTTTAAGGTGAATTTCGTGTGATTTGGAGGTGTAATGCATAAGTTATGATGTTTTGAAAATAGGAGGCCGAGCTGGAGGCAGCAGCAGTTTTGTCCTAGGATTTTCACCCAATATGTAGTGTCGTTGAAAATGCGTGGTAATTCCGATGTATGTGATTTTTTATCTTCAATCTTGAACTATGAAAGGAGACTAGTTTAAAATAAATTTCATGTAATTTGGAGCCATGTTTTTGAAGTTATGAATTTTTAAGCATGAGACGTTGGGGCTGCCCGCTTGGACGTCTTCAGCAGCTTGTATTTTCGGGTAAATGTTTTGAGTGGCAAATGAGATCCAAATTACTTAGAAGTTTGATATGTTATGAAACTTAGTGTAAGGATCAGTTTAGAACTCGATTCTTATGGCTTCGGCATCCTTAAGAGAATACTTGATGAAGAGGGGAGCGAGGTTTTACTGAAAAAGCTTGAGTTGGAGTTGTAAAATTTGAGGTCTTGAGTTTAAGTTTAGAAAAGGAGAGCTATTTAAGTCAAGTTTCGTGTGATTTGGAGGTGTATAGCATAAGTTATGCTTTAAAAATTGACTGTCGCCCGAGGTACGCTTGACAAGCGCTCGAGCTAAAGTCCAAGATTTTCTTACAGAGATGTTTCGCCTGAGGTACGCCCTACTGGCGCTCGAGCGAAACTGGAAGAATTTTTCACAGAGACTTTTCGCCTGACCAGCACTCGAGCTCCGCTCGAGCGGTTTCTTCCAAATTTCAAGAAAATTTCTCCTATATTTTTATAGTTTCTTTTTACTATTGGGAAACCCTACTAGGTTTTTCACTTAAGAAAATACCTTGTGTTGTAAGATCACCAAATAGAAATCAAGAAAATTGGTGATATGTATGATGATCAAGAATATGGATGATTTTGTATGATGAAGTGCGAGTAATTGAATGACTATTCCCTCACTAGCGAACCTTTGAATAACGTTAGTATAATTCAATTGTAGGTAAAGTGACGTTCAACACTCAAGCAAACGAAGGTAAGTGAAAATTGTAAGTGGAAACTTATGCTTTTTGAAAAACTGGAATGATGCACAGCATGAATACTCGTGATTTATTACGACATGACATAAGCATTTGCATGAAAAAGAAAGTTTTGTGCAAATGAAAGTATGAGAAGAATTTAAGATTTCTCATCATCAAGCATGACATGAGCACATCATGAGCATTTGCATTCATTTTTCTCATGGGAAAGAAAGAGAAATTTTATGCAAATGAAAGTACCATTTCATGCTACATTATGACAAGTTAAGTTAATGAGCTAAAGTCAGTCTGTACCGTACCAAGTTAAGAAGGTGCATCCATACTGAAGGACGTTTACGTGAAGGGTGGATGTCACCTAGGGCACCCATACCGAAGGATGCTTGCAAGAAGGATGGGTAGCTCTTGAGGTATGTGCAACCACACTGAAGGATGCTTGCAAGAAGGTGTGAACCTCCAAGGGTCGTGTCTAGCCACTGAAGGACGAATGCGAGAAGGTGTGCTAGCTCGACCAATTGTAAGGTCCCCAAGGGAAATAGGGGATAGTTCCAACGGGAACGCACAACCCTGATGTCAGGGGTAAATGGAGAGCAAGTAGCCCACAAGATCAGAATTTGAAAGATTTTCCAAAAGCAAGAACTTTATAAGTACAAGTGTTGTTTTCAAGAGCAAGTGCATGTACATATGCAATCATGAGGCATACACGTGCATCAAAATTCATGATCATGCATGAATTACATTATATTTACATGCTTATGATTTCAAGTTCAAGATTATGAGTTCAAGTACAAGTTCATGGTTTCAAACTCATGATTTCAAGTTCATGTTTCCAAACCATGATTTCAAGTCCATGTTTTAACTATAACTCCTTACTGAGTCTTTCGACTCACGAATTTTTAAACCGTATCATTCCAGATGTTCCAGGGGACAGGTAGGTAAAATGCACATGTCTCCTTGATTAATTTGCCTATCACACTAGCATATGACTTGAAGCATTTTTTTATGTTACGGCAAATTGGCATCACTTGACTATTTGCATTAACGGACTTATTTGACATTTGTGCTGCTTCTAGAAGGGACTTAGAAAGTTCTTGCGACCTGGTCTCTTGAGGTTAACGTGGGGCTACCTTAAGGGTACTCTTGCCTTTTTTCCAATGTTTCTAGAAGAATGAGAAGGAACTGGAGTTTGTTAGAGGCTTCACGCGTGAATAAAAAGAAGAAAAGAGGGGTTTTCGTAGAGGGGGAGATAGAGCGAATGTGCTGCCCGTTAGAAGCTGGAAATCAAACAGTTTCTCTACTTCTTCGCTTCTCCCTTCAAGATCGTCTTCTCCAAGAAATGTGCTGATTGTTCGTGCTTCATTATTGTAGTGGAGAGTTTGGGTTTGCTGTGTATGTGTTAGCAAATCAGATCTGAAGGCTATGGTGTTTCGTCGATCACCTACTCTTGATTTCTTCGATTGATTGGGGCTTCCAGAGGTTCTGGAAGTGTGGATGCTGGAGGTTCTAGCATTGAGCGTTGATTGCACCGGAAGTTGTGTGGATAGATCAACCCAGTGTGAATCTTGATTTCAAACGGTCATGGAGTTCCATGATAATGAGATCCGAATTGAGGCAATTTGGGTAAGATTAACAGTGTTTAGATTAGCTAGGTTAATGTAATCTTTTGATCACTGGTTAATGTAATCTTTTGATCACTGTGTAATCTCGTTTGAAATTAGTGGATTTAAAAACCGGCTTCGGCCCGGAGAGTTTTTTCTCTTTTGAAGAAGTTCTTCAAAAGGGTTTCTCTTCGTCACCAAATATTGTGTCAAGTGTGTGATTGATTTACCTTTGTTTAAATTGTTTTCATTTAATCATTCTTGTGATAAGTGTGTTTAGAATATCAATCTTGAAGAGATTGAGTATTCTGGTCCAAGAAGATTGTAGACAAAGGTATAAAGAGTTTATGTGTAGATCTGTATTAATTCTTATTGCAGGTGTTGAGATCTTGATTGCATATTATTTGAGCTTGTGACATCTGAAAATTTATTGTTTCTGTCAGTTGCAGTTTCTTCGGATTCCCTTGTTTTTCAGATTTGAGTTTTATTGTTTATATGTCATATATTCATATCTGATTGGTAATTAGGTATTTGAATATTGTTAACATTATGTTGAGTGCATATAATTGAGAATAGGTTGTGTGTATTAAAAAGGAATTATTTGATAATTTTTAATATACCTATTCACCCCTCTAGGTATTTTCCGCATATTTGGGTCTAAAATAGTTTGTTCAATTGGTATCGAAGCCTAAATTCGTTCCTTGACCCAAGTTTGTTCCAAATTGATAAAAAAAAAATTTCTAGTATTTTTTTTTCTTCTCCTATTATAAGTACTAATTAATTTGATCTTGAAAGTGACGATCTCCTACATTCAATTCAAACGACTTGGTTTCTTTTCACATAGCTTATGATGAGTTGTATGAAGAGTTCTTAAAGTTGAAGAAAAATGTATGTGCTTAATGTAGTAAGTGTGTGATTTTTTAATCCTCACTGTTTTCATTTTTTTTAATGTGTCATGAAGATTGTTTTTGGCATATATAAATCTGTAAAAGCATGCAATCTTGTATGATTTCACATTCACATATGTGTAGTCTGTTCATTTGTGTTTAAGTCTCTTGGTCAGTTGCAGGTGCAGGAATGGAGATTGTTAATGATGAGGTTAAAAAGGTCATATGAAATGTTTCTTTAATTTCTACATGTGAAGCTTGATAAGTTGATATGTGGAAGTGTTGTCTGAAATCAAAGAAAATTTGACTAAGTGTGTGTGCCTATGAAGAAGCGTGTAAAGCAAATGGCAAACTTGTCATTTTTTCCCTTTATGTTTCTAACCTAGGGATTCAAAGTCATTTTCACTTTCCCCTTTGTTGTCACTCCTCTCACCCGACAGTCCCCTTTTGCCCCCGAACATCATCTGTTGCATATCTATTACTTTTTTTATTTTGGGTGATTCTAAAGTCAGCTACTTCCATCAATTAGAAAAAGGTTGGCATTTCTTTACTTTTCTTTGTCTTTTTTGGCATTTTCTACTCTTTAGAATCCTTGTGGTCCAGTGGGTATACCCATGTGCGTTTTTTTATGGGTTTTTGTGATAATGAAGTTTTATGCTCAATTTTTTTTACGAGTTATATTACCCACACGTTTTCAACTTAGATTTATTATTTCTTCATGATTTCCTTCAAAGTTTCATCAAGATTTCTCAAAAATTTCAAAACTTAAGGTTTAGAATTTTTCTTCCCTCTTTTAAACTATTGTTGGAAATTGTTAAATATGTTGTTGAAATGATGGATTTTAGTTTTTATTAAGCCACGGTTACTGGTGTTTATTTGATTCTAGAGTATAAATTCCATTTTCTGTTGAAGCTGAGAAAAGTGATACACTTTCTATGGAAATGTCACTGTCTGTAGGCTCCTATGTATACGATGTAGGTGTGAAATATAAAGCATGAGATGTGAAATGAGAGTTTCAGTTTTCTTGAGGTGGGGGCTGTGTGACTATATTTTTTACATTTCCTTATTATTTCAATGTATTTGATCTAGTGTATCTATCTAGATTACAACTTGTGTTGAGGAGATTTTGTGTAGTTTGTAAACTATATTGTTAACATGGATTTTCAAATGTTGTTTCGGGTTGCTTGAAAAAGTCATTGGTGGTCTTTATTTTCTGGCTTTCATTCATATGTATAAGTGTACTAATTCTCTACTAAATATATGGATTCCAATTTGATTTGATTCATTTGGATGATTTTACAAAATCTGTTGCAAAAGAAGATGTGTAGTTGAGGGAGTTTTAATTTCATTGTTGTTTTTATCTTCAATTTTTTTAATACTCTATTGCTTAAATGACACATAGAATGCTTTTAAAGGATTTGAGTATGGTCGAGTGTCACTAATGTCTATTTGTTGTCTTTGTGAAGAGGTGTACTTGAGAAGCAAATTTAGATGCCACAAGTTACTTGTTAAATTCTAGATTTGTCTTGTTTTTCTTATAATGAGAATACAGCATGTTGTTTTAATCTTTTTAGAAATTGGAAACCTTGTTGGGCTTTGAATAATATGCATTTCGGGTAGTTACAATAACATGATGTGTTTCTTTTAAGTTTAAGATTACTATACCAAATTGTAATATTTTTTTTCAATACCAGATTGTAATATTTTTTTTCAATACCCTTGTTGAAGTGCTGCTATTAGTGGAATTTCATTATAATATGTATTCATATGTGTTATTGATATGATGTTTATCTGTTGCTCATATTGGATATTGGATATCTAATTGTGATCTTTTCTGTTGAAAGGGGGAGAAGTCTTTGCATATATGCATATATGAAATGCTTGTTGCATGTTTTGATTATGTTAAAAAATTTAAATCGGGTTTTTGGTTTACTATCATATGGTATTGGTCCTCAATTTTTTTATCATTCATACTATGTGTTGTTGCGATTATTACTGTTAATATGTTTTTAGTTTGGCATCCTCCTTGACAAAAAGGGGGAGAAAGAGCATGAAAATATCTTTTTATGAATAATGTTTGGGGGTTGAAAGGGGGAGTAATGTTTGGAGGATGAGATTTTATCATTGGAGACTTGATTGAGATATTTTGCTTAACTTGGCTAAATGTCAGGGGGAGTTTCCTCCTACTTTATGTTGGCATCACGTGACTATTTGCATTAAGGGGCTTATTTGACATTTGTGCTGCTTCTAGAAGGGACTTAGAAAGTTCTTGCTGACCTGGTCTCTTGAGGTTAACGTGGAGCTGCCTTAAGGGTATTCTTGCCTTTTTCCAAAGTTTCTAGAAGAATGAGAAGGAGCTGGAGTTTGTTAAAGGCTTCACGCGTGAATAAAAAGAAGAAAAAAGGGTTTTCGTAAAGGGGGAGATAGAGCGAATGTGCTGCCCGTTAGAAGCTGGAAATCAAACAGTTTCTCGACTTCTTCGCTTCTCCCTTCAAGATCGTCTTTTCCAAGAAATGTGCGGATTGTTCGTGCTTCATTATTCTAGTAGAGAGTTTGGGTTTGCCGTGTATGTGTTAGCAAATCAGATCTGAAGGCTATGGTGTTTCTTCAATCACCTACACTTGATTTTTTCGATTGATTGGGGCTTGCAGAGGTTCTGGAAGTGTGGATGCTGGAGGTTCCAGCATTGGGCATTGATTGCACAGGGAGTTGTGTGGATAGATCAACCCGGTGTGAATCTTGATTTCAAACGGTCATGGAGTTCCATGATAAGGAGATCCGTATTGAGGCAAGTTGGGTAAGATTAACAGTGTTTAGATTAGCTAGGTTAGTGTAATCTTTTGATCACTATGTAATCTCGTTTGAAATTAGTGGATTTTAAAACCGGCTTCGGCCCGAAGAGTTTTTTCTCTTTTGAAGAAGTTCTTCAAAAGGGTTTCTCTTTGTCACCAAATATTGTGTCAAGTTTGTGATTGATTTACCTTTGTTTAAATTGTTTTCATTTAATCATTCTTGTGATAAGTGTGTTTAGAATATCAATCTTGAAGAGATTGAGTATTCTGGTCTAAGAAGATTGTAGACAAAGGTATAAAGAGTTTATGTGTAGATCTATATTAATTCTTATTGCAGGTGTTGAGATCTTGATTGCATATTATTTGAGCTTGTGAAATTTGAAAATTTATTGTTTCTGTCAGTTGCAGTTTTTTAGGAGTCACTTATGGTTTCTTCGGATTCCCCTGTTTTTCAGATTTGAGTTTTATTGTTTATATGTCATATATTCATATCTGATTGGTAATTAGGTATTTGAATATTGTTAACATTGTGTTTGAGTGCGTATAATTGAGAATAGGCTGTGTGTATTAAAAATGAATTATTTGATAATTTTTAATATACCTATTCACCCCCTCTAGGTATTTTCTGCATATTTGGGTCTAAAACAGTTTGTTCATTTTATATAAACGAAATCACTTGATCCTCACAAGTCACAAAGATCTTCATAAGCAAATTTTCTACGTTTGGGTGATTATTTAAATTGGTTGATTGGTTACATGGTACGTAGTTTAAGCAAAATGGACAAGGAAAACACGAGCAAGAAAAGCAAAAAAGGGACGGGGGGAAGTGGAATTTATGTGGTTCCAGGCTTGAAAACCAATCCTCCAGAAAGGAATCGTTGCGAAAAAGTAATGGGTTTGCTTGAAAGCCAACCGAATCTCACTCGTTTCCTCGCCTCCTCATACTTACATTGCATCTTTCTCTCTCCCTCTCTTACAACGCACACCTGTGTATTATAGCTATATATAACTTCCAAGGATTAGAAACGCAAGACTGGCAAAGCAAATTCACGGTTACTGTTCACGGGGCTGCTTTTGGCTCTACTTGAAACCCTCTCACATCATTCACTATAATAACTCCCACTCTCTTGCATTTTCTTCCTCCATCACACCCTCTCTCTCTCTCTCTCTCAGAATTTTCTTTATCTTTGCTGCTGTTGATTAGCTAGAAGATGGTGAAGGAATCCCAAGAGGAAGTCATGGGGCACAAGAATCATGCGCAAATAATCAGAGGCAAACGCACCAAGCGTCAGAGGCTACAGTCCGCACTAGGGCTAGCCATGGCGCCTTCTAGCTCAACCAGCGGTGGCAGAGATGATAGTACGGGTGGAACGAGCTGTAATGATCATTCTGGTGGACTTGATTGTGCTACAACCTCTCCTGCAACCTCGACGGAAGTCACAGGGAGTACTGCGGAAGAAGAGGAGGACATGGCCAATTGTTTGATTCTCTTGGCTCAAGGCCATGGCCGAAAAGTCTGAAAGCCCGTGCCTACAGCTTCTAATAGGGCCACTTTATATGCCTACCAGTGCAAGACGTGTAACCGGTGCTTCCCTTCGTTCCAAGCGCTTGGTGGACATAGAGCAAGTCACAAGAAACCCAAGGCTAATACAGATGAGAAGAAAGACTCGATGGCTGCAGTGGATGAAGAAGACTATCAATTTACCAACACTAGCACAGTCCTTTCACTGCAATTAACAAATAGGGTTCTGTATAGCAAGACCCACAAATCCAAGGTTCACGAGTGTTGGATATGTGCCTCTGAGTTCTCGTCCGGCCAAGCCTTAGGGGGGCATATGAGGCGGCACAGATCGTTCATGAATACTGCAACAACCATGAGTGTGGGAATTCACAGTCCCGAGACCCAAGAAGCGAAGAAACAAAGGAAGATTCTACAATTGGATCTTAATCTTCCAGCCCCAGATGATGATCACAGAGAACCAAAATTTTCATTGGTGTTGAAAGAACAAGTCCTCGTCTTCTCGGCCTCTCCTTTGGTGGATTGCCATTATTAAACTCCAAATCCATCTAAAGAACTTATCTCAAGCGAAACTGATGTGAATTACTATTAACATTATTACTCATGATTAATGTCCTTCATAGATGTTCGTTCTTTTAAATTCTTTGATCATGTGTATGCTAATTGTAGAGTTCAGATTTACATATCTTGGGCAAGTGGCTTTTTGTTCATGTGGCCTTCTATTCACGCAAAGTTAAGTTTTTCTCTCTAGTGTGAGGCAGAAAATTGTTAGGGAAGAAAGAGAGTAGTGTGTGTAAGGTGTTCAAAGGTGGCCAGGGCTTGACATGAGACTGGCACCTCCAAAACCACAACCGAAAGTGGTGGATTAGGTTCCCTTGTTTCGTTTGCAAGAAAGCTAAGGCTCTGTCTCTGTTTCTATCTGTCTGTTCCATTAAACTGCAAAAAAAAAAAAAAAACGGATGGCAAGCAATGCCACTAGCTAACTGCCCCTTCTTTTGTGGGTTCACCTTTACATACATTTAGAAAGTGATATATCACACGCACCCTGAAACCGTCCATTAAAGTCTCGAATTACATGAGCACAACGTGAGAGTTTTTGCCCTTTTGAGTGCTGCCTTCACATGTACCTATTCGTGATTCTATTTCTCTGTTTGTCTCATGTGGATAACCTTTACAAGCATGCACCCATGAATTCACTAGAAATATTATATTTCTAAGTTAGCCAAGTTCTCCTATTTTTGTGATTATATATTCGGAGGGGGAAAACAGAAAAAGCAAACATGGGTTTGTCGTAAAGCTGGACATATATATATATCTAGCAGCAGCGCTCATGGTAAGAAGTCAGAGATCGGACAAAGAACCTTATACCTAGTTTTTGTCCTTTCGATTTGTCTCGTTCGTTCACCTTCTAAGCAATTTCTGGAGGGTGCATACACATTGAGAGAACAGGTCGAACCGAGATTGATGAGGAAGTGTATCCAAATTTTCCGGTGTTTGTTATTTGCACATTTGGTGGGTGTGTTGAAAGACCCACGAATGTGACAACTTTGCGTGAGAGACATCCAACTACAGGAGGGAGGAGAGAGAGGTGACTGACAATGGCACATGTAATGGTGGTTAGATGTCTTAAAACAAGCCCCAAAAAACTAAATTACTCAAAGCTCACGAAACGGTTGTATTTAATGTTGTCGTTAGTTGATTGAGCAAAGACCTTTTAATTTCCTTGTCATGAGCTAGCGGCCGGGCCACAGCCACCACTCAATTAATAACAGCATATAGCAGCAGCCACTTTGGTGGTAAGTTCCCAGATAGTGCTGCAGGTGGCATGGGGAGGTAGAACGTCAATTAATTAATTATCTCTTTTATTTACTTTATATACAAGCCGACAATATCCAGACCAATCTTATAACCCCCACTCTTTCTTTTTAAGAAGTATCGAAACTATAGGGAAAATCAATCAAGTTGCAAGAAGCAAGTTTGCTTTCCGGCCCCTTAGCAAATGCAAATGTTATAAAAAAAAATTTAATTTGTTATTTTTCTTGTTAATTTCATTTATTTATTTAATTTATTTCTATAATTTTTACTTTTATTTATTTTTAAAAGTGTCAAATGTCACATCACCATATATTGACCTTTGACGTGACACGTCATCAATCTCGTTAGAAACTTGGACATAAATGTGACAGAGAAAATGACTTTACAAGTGTAACCTAAACTCAAGCAAAGATTTTAACAATTCTAGAAACCTCAATATTTTTTAAAAATCACGCATTCCATTCCATTCAGTTTAGGGCCTTTTGAAAATCACGCATTCCATTCAGCCTCCGTTTAGCAACCATGCGACACAGATCTTTGTCCCTTGAAGTTCTTTTCTTAGATAAAATTAGGTGGCTAGGTCTCCTAATGGTATTTTTCTTAATCCAGCGCAATTATGCATTGGATATTCTCTCCTATAGTTGCCGTCTTAGTTCTCGTCCCGCTTCTTTTGGAATGGACAAAAACCTTAAGTTGAAAAACACAAATGGTGACAGGGGTGCTCATTTGCACCGGCTTAATCGGTACCGTAACCGGCAAAGGCGGTTATTGTGCCTTAGCGGTGCGGTGACGGTTTCAAATATGTAATTCCGTCAATTGCTGTGACGGTGACAGTTTTTGTCAAACCGTCACCTACACTACCGTTAATTACCTCTAGTTGAGACTTGAGATGATTATTGATTATGTGACATACTTTTGTTGGGCTTTTATTGGAATATGTTAGTTGGTTTATGTCACATTGTTGGACACTTTTATTAGACTATAGTCTTTATATTTGAATATGCTATTATGTTAGACATTTGGACAGCTTATTATATTTGTTATAAGTATTAATGATTTATGATATTATGTTAGAATAAGTTATGATATTTGTCAATTTATTATGGTTATTGATTATATTGTGTTTGAACTTTAAACAGGTTATGATATTTAAATGATTATATTTGTTGTTTATATATGGGCATCAAATGATCTTAATGGTCTAAAAAGCTCAAGAAAAACAGCCAAAAAAAGTGAAAAAATGAAAAAAAAACCCATATTTTCTTAACGGTTACACAGTTTAAGCTGTCATCGTATAATTGTTAATGTTAATACCGTCACGAGCAAGGACGGTTATTGTGACTTAGCGGTGGGGTACGGTGGTGATGTCAAATATGTAATTCCTTCAATTGCAGTGATGGTGACGATTTTCGCCAAACTATCACCTACACTACCATTAACCACCTCTAGATGATGATCTTCATTCAATCCCTTGTAGGCTATAGGGGCGGCTCAACCTTTTTGGAGCCTTAGAAAAGTCATAAAAATAAGGTCTTTTAATGTAAAAATAAAATAATTAAAGTTAAAATATTAAAATTAAACTATAAATTTGCTTCATGCAAAATTACTAATTAAACTTTTGTATTCAAGTTTACCTAATAAATCAGTTTTCTTAGATAAAATTGTTAAACCGCTTAATCTATCTTAAAATTGTTAAATCGTTTAATCTATCTTGAGACATTGTTGTTAGTAAATAATGTTTTATAATTTTTCTGAAGTAATTGGTGTGAAAAAGTGTTGGAATTTGTATGAAAATTTTGATATTTTGTAGTAAAAAAATTTCTTAGCAAGTTGAAAATTTTTTCCTCACCAAACATATACCTAGTTTTGGAAGAACTTTTTACTGAAATGCAACTGTAACAGTATGGTAAATAGTATTCTATATGCAATAAAACAATTTGGAAAACAAGCTAGTTCTTATACTAGATTAAGTATTTTAAGTGGAGTACTAATTTTTATTTTTGTAACTTGTTTTAAAACTTTTAATTCCGTTAACAAATCCAAACCATGAATATTAGAGCGACTGTTTAAGAAAATTTTCAAGATTGAGACATTTGTCTTTCTAATTTTACTATGATATACTAACAATATCTGCAAAACAACCAACCCATCAAGAATCTGACAAGCTTATTTGCCGATTATTTGAGAGGTTGTTTTACAGATATTGTTAGCAAAAAAGTAGAAAATATGTTGAGATTAATGAGAAGCTTTAGCGAAAAAAATAGGTTGAGTTGTATTGTTGTTAGAACAATCCACTATTTATAATAATCTTATTAGTCATAATTGGTGTGCCGTTAAAAAATGACGTTAGAATTTAATTATTTGAGAACTTAATTCGCAATAAAGTAGCTTTGGTAGATAGTGTCATTGTATGATAAACATGATTATATTAGAATTTAATTGTTTGAAAACTTAAATAGCAAAAAAGTAGTTGTAGTGTACCATTATAAAAATAAGTTAGAATTTAATTGTTTGGGAACTTAATTAGCAATAAAGTAGCAGTGGTAGTTAGGATTCTAGGTTTTAGGAGCGATGAATTTATTGTGAATGATACTATTATTTTGAAAAGTGACGTTGATAGTGCTAGTTTCTAGAATGTGTTATTTATTTCTATTTTTTAAAAAATATTTCTTATATACCTTTAATTAAGCTTTATCTGGAAAATTTTAGGCTTCTTTTCTTCCCCTTAATTTTAATTTTGCTATAATATAGGACCTTCATGATTTAAAATTTTTAATTTTACTATAATATCAGACTTTTATAATAGGGATTTTCTTAATTAAAATGCCTTAAGTTATTGCCTCACCTGCCTACCCCTTTCATCCATTCTTGGTCAGGCCTGACATTGTCTATCATGTGAATGTACCCAGCCAATTCTTGCATCACCTCGACATACGCATTATTGTGAGTCCTAGTTTTCAGGATTAAGGCAACCCGGGTGAATTGATTTTCTACACTTTTCGGTTAAAACCACCAAAGTTGTGTATGCAAGTGAATACTACTTTAGCACAAGTATATAATATGCAGAACTGTAAATAAGTGATAAAGTAAGGAGAAGGGTAAGAGGAGCAAACACAGTATTTTTAGGTGGTTCGGCAAACCCGCCTACATCCACCCCTCAAGCTCCTTCAATGAGCCTTGAGGTTTTCCACTATCTTCAATAGCTTACACACTAGCTTTCGGGTGTTAGTAAACCGTACAAGTGTTTTCCAGGGATCAACACTCAAACTCACCCAAGTGGTTTTTCTGGCTCACCACTCACAACCTCATCAAGCTTGAGATATACACTCTCAAAGCTTATTCTTTAGTGAACAACCTCACTAAAGGAAACACCTCTTTTGATAGGTAGATTGAGGAACAAGACTCTCTCAAAGAGTAGATCTAAAAATGGAAAGCTTTATCTCTTTATTTAGACAAAGAGAAGGATATGAAAGTGTGTTTTGTGTCAATGCTATGAGAAATATATAATAGGAAGGTTTAGAATATTTCTCAAGTAGTAGAAATGATATGTGGTCGTTGGGTACGTATTTTAGACTAAATGAAGGTGTAATTATAGGTCATATATGAAAACTAGTCGTTTATAGTCGTTGGAAGTTTTCTACTAAAACGAGCTGGTCGACCGCTTCAAGTTACTGTTACCTCAACGGTCATATTGTCAAAAGCTTAACGGCTCTATTTTAAAACCAACCGGTCGACCGCTACAAGAGGCGGTCAAAGTACCGGTCGACCGCTTGAACAGCCGATCGACCTACTCAACTTAAGCATGATCCGGTTCTTTTAAAAACAAGGTTTTTGACCACTTTTAAACACCCAATTTTGAAGACATACTTCCTATAACTATATGAAGGTTTGGAGGTTTGATTGGGTGTTTTGAAACCTATAAAACATTGTAATCTTTCAAAAAAAATGTAAAACGGTTTATGCACGTTTTGAAAGATATGCAATTGCGTTATTCAAATCCTAGTCAAAAGTGAAATAAAGAGTTACAAGGATTATACCCTAAGGTCTTGAATCTTCACTTTGAGCGCCTTGCATCTTCTTGTTCTTCTTTCTTCATGTCTTTGGCTTTTTTCGTCAAGTGTCTTAGTCCGAACAGTTGGTTCTCAGACTCAATAGATAGTAGTGGGAACGTGTTGTAAATAACTTCGAACGGGAACCTGTAATTTTATACGTGTTCTTAACTTGAAAAATTTGGGTTCGAACATAGACCTGTAATATGCAGAATCCCAAAAAATTGAAACCAAAATTCCCCAATAAACTCATACATGAATGTGCTACAATAGATTTCAGAATACCATCATCCATATAAGAAACCAAACGGAAAGGAACTCTACAAGAGATAGTTGTAGGACCTCCCATCTGAGATAGCTTGCTCTTGCAATTCTCTTATATTTTCCTGTAAAAATGTGCCATAAGATGAATCATTAATAATTAACGTTACATTCATTTGGTATATATATGTGAAATTATTATATTTGACAAATGGAAAAGAACTCTACAAGAGATAGTCCTAGTAAATCCGGCAGCATAACTGTTATAGTAGGGACTATTCCTGAGTACAAAAATTCATATAGCTACCAACACAAACAATAGAGTATTCCAATAACCTTGGTAGAACTACTAACCAGCAAAATCAAGTATCACGATAACCACCAACTAGCGGATCTATTCCCAAGTACAACCACCAAGGATGACAATAACTATTAACACCTTGAAATAAACACCATACCGAATGGATCAATGTAAGTGTACTCACATGATTTCCTTAGCAACATCGAACAACCAGTCCCCATTTTTCCTCTTGTGAGATGCAGCATACAATTTAGCTGGCCCAATCTCTGAAGTTACAGAAGGGGAAGTTTTCTAGAGAATTACGTAACAAGTTAGAAATGAAGTAAATAAAGATAGCAATATACAAATAAGAATGATATCACTTACCAACACTTTTTGATATCGAGCAAACGTCCTTGTACCCGCTGTGTGGAAAATCGTCAAGCTCTTTCTATTTTCAGTGTTTACTTTATATTTTTTCTTAGAAATAGTTTCATGATAAATTGTTAAACGTGTTCATAATTAGTAGTTTAAACTAATAGGTTGGTCTTAGCCCATTCGGGAGTGAACAACATAAATTACACTATAATCTGGGCTAACAAATATATTCTGACAATACAAGTTTCAACATTTGATTTGCATGTTCTGACTTCAGAGTACATGTTTAAGCACACTGACATGAGTTCCAACAATAATATCATGAGTTCCCACTATATATTTCATGCAAAAGAATTCAGTTTCAACAAACAATAAAGCGTTGAAACAGTTGCAAAGCACAGTTACAACTAAAAAATATTCAGATCGACTTCAGAGTAAATGTTTAAACATACGTGAAATAAGTTTCAACAACAATCTTATTCGTTCCCACCATATAGCTCATACGTTTCAACAATATATCCAAAATATTCAAAGTTACAAAGCACAGTTACAACATATAAATACTCAGTTTGAATTTAGATTTAAATAAGCTTCAACATGAAAATATACAATTCGGACTAATACAAATACGTTTCAACAGTAAAATATGTAGTTCGAACTATGACGGACAGACTCGAATCTGCAGAAACCCAACGACTGAACAACCACACCAAGGACCTCATCCAGACGCCAAATCACAACAAGAACCACACAAAAACAAGATAGAAGTGTGTACAAGACATAGAGAAGAGTGACTTCCTCCATTGGCAACGGATTCTTGAGGTCTTTCCGACAAATCCCACCTTCAAATCCCATTTTCAAATCACCACCATACATTGGAATCAAAGCAAGGAAAATTAAAGTAGATGTGAAAGAAATACCTCAATGGCACTTCTGACCAGAGCTTGGCCAGAGACAAGCCTTTCAAATGCCTTCAAGACCCCAATATCCCCACAAATTGCTAGCCCAATGTTTTCTTCAATGTTTTCCTCGCTCACCACACCGTAGAAACTCCTTTTCCCAGCCGAACTCCCCTTTTTGTTTAGAAGCTTCGTGCACAAATGGGTCTGCATGAAGCTGCTAAGTTTTTTTAAGTCTCTGTTCCCAATTCGAACTAGTATATATAGGTTCGGTCTGCGAGATTAAGTTGGACGACACCGTTTGGTTCCCATTCGCTCAAGTTCAAACTTATCGATATGATGGTTCAGACTTATATTGAAATGTGTTTGCACTATATCCATGAAGACGTAACTTATATTTGGCCCAGTTAGGACTTATTGTTCGTAGTTCAAAACGTAAAAATAGACTACGATAATTTAAAAAACACGTATCAATTTACAATTGATTCATAATCCGATAACATTTTGTAATCATAAAAATAATGTGAGGAAAACATAATAGAAACATCAATTAAAATTAGCACTCCTTAACACATTAGATTGCAAAAGTGTTATCGGATATACATTTGCTTAATACTTCTTGCACATCTATACTAATGTGCTCATAATATCACCGGGTTATCAAATTGTGTTAAACACACTCTAACAAAATTAATTTACCTCATCAATTCACATAATACTACACTCATTATCAATGTCCTCAAGTTAGCATAATGATCTTCATCACTCGATACGTCTTGCACATCTATGGTAATGTGCTCATAATATCACCAAGTTATCAAATTATATTAAGTATATTCTAACAAACTTAATGTACCTCACATCAACTTACACGTGCTACACTCATTATCAATGCCCTCAAGTTAGCATAACGATAATACTTGAGAAACTTAACGTTCGGACTACTAATCTTACTAGTACGCACTGGTTTCCTCTAGTTTGCATGTGTACATGTGATAGTGCGAATATGTATTTTATTTGAATTTCATGTGACCACGCAAATTTTGTTTCCTGGCATTTCCCGTTTGAATTGGTATATTGACATGCGGACATGATTAGGGTAGTGCGAACGACAGGATTAATAGTGCCAACGAATATATGTTAGTTTGAACTGCATATTCACATTAGATTACTCATTATGGTAATGTGTGTTAAGCTCATTATGTTACTACGATGTACCTACCATATATATGTTTATCAGATGTACACTAATATTTTTTAAATTTCATCTTCATTTCATATACATACCAGATCATTATGGTAAGTTGGGGACATTGATAATGAGTTTGTACATGTGAGTTGATGTGTGTTAAACTTATTTTGTTTAGAATGTGTTTAATAAAGTTTGATAACCCGGTGATATTGATGTGCAAGGCGTGTTGAGCAAATGTATGTTAGGGTTGACACGTTATTAATACGTGTAGCACGTGTGATAATAGGTGTTGCACTCCAAGATGTTAAAGAGTGCTAACTCAAATTGATGTATCTACTATGTTTTCTTCACGTTATTTTCATCATTAGAAAGTGTTAATCGGATTGTGATTGAATATTAAATTGGTACGTGTTTTTTAATTGATTGTAGTTTGTTTAAAGTTCGAACTTCGAATATTACGTTCTAACTATTCCAAACACAGGTTACGTCATTGTAATTGGTAGTGCGAACTACGTCGATAACAAGTCCGAACTTATGGGAACCAAACGGTGTCGTCCAAATTACTATGATCTTCCGGGTTTATAAGTTGGAACATTGTTTTGGTAAGTGCGAACTAGGTTAGGTTAGTTCCAACATGAACGAATGAGAACCAAACGGTGTCGTCCAACTTACTATGACTCCCGGGTTTGTAAGTTGGAACATTGATTTGGAACGTGCGAACGTGTAAAGGTTAGTTCGAACATCACAGGGTAAGTGCAAACTAGGTTAGGTTAGTTCGAAAGACTTTGTTCCTCTGAATAGAATGTATAACTCATTACATTCACTGGAGTAGCTATTGCGAGAAAAAAATTTAAAAAGTGCAAACTAAGGGAATATAGTGCGAACCTAATGAGACGTGGTCCGAACTCTTTCTTCCGTTGAATCTAAATTCGTAAAGTCTAAACAGTTCGCACTTGGAAAATATTAGTTGGGATTTATATTCTCAAGTGCACACTTAGAGATAGCTAGTGCGGACTTAGACTTTCCAGTTGAA
The DNA here is from genome assembly GCA_963930655.1 of Myrica gale. Classification (NCBI taxonomy): domain Eukaryota; kingdom Viridiplantae; phylum Streptophyta; class Magnoliopsida; order Fagales; family Myricaceae; genus Myrica; species Myrica gale. The sequence continues at coordinate 6,148,665 of OZ005613.1, forward strand.
ACTACTTTTACACTATTAATACTTTTTTGCCTTGAATGTTTTTTGATAACGTAAATTAAGTAAAAAAAATACATAGACAGTAAAAGTTAGTACAAATAAGTAATATAAACATAAAGATAACAATTGTCCATAAAGTCCATAAATAAGTGTCCATCATATCCAAAATAAGTACAAAACTAAGGAATCCAACATATCCATAATAAGTACAAAATATCATTGTCCCAAAATAAGCACATAACCAAAAAAGAAGATATAAAATAAGAACTAGACTACAAAAGTTCTTCCTGACTTCTTTCCTAACTTCCCTATCATCCTGTGCTGCTGTTCAAACTTCTTCCTGACAAGATCCTCAAGCCGACCAAAACTTTCAAGAAGCTCGGTGGCCCAGACGAATCTAGCTGTATCTCATGCTGCTGTTTAAACTTCTTTGGGACGTTTCTGCCTTTGTAGAGTCACACTTTTGTGTCCAAACAACGTTGTTTCTTGTTTTATATATAGTACCCATAGTGCGGACTTGGAGATATGACGTTCGGACACATAAGACAAGATGTTGCTAAAGTTGTTCGCACTACATTTTACAAGTTCGCACAATAGTAGGAAAGTTAGCACCTTTATCCCTATTACATATGTTGCAACGGACGTAATATTAGTTCGGACTTACCTGACGCATTAAATGAAGGGTCACATAACATCGCATAGATCTGCTCTGTCTACAAAGTTATAACTACGTAGACGCTAGTTCAGACTTGTTTAAATAAATCAAATTTTAGACACGTGTTGAACATGTGGAGTTTTAACAGTCAAATCTCATATTAGTTCGAACGAATAGATATGAAGTTCGCACATCGGACGTCAGTGCCAATGTTGTTCCGGATAGTCTAAACTTAAACATTGTTGGGACGCTTTTCTACTACCCCAAATCTTAGGTCTGAACTTCATTCATAGTAGTTGGAAGTTATTTCTTTGTTGGGACGGTCTTTAACTGTGAGACCCCGATTTTAAATCTGTCAATTTAATGTTTATGACCTCTTAAGTATGTATTACTTTAATTAAGTATGTATTATTGAGAAATGTATGTATGGTTATATTAATCTAAAGTTATGTCTAGGTGGAATTTCTCCCTAGCGTTTTATGAGTTTTAAGCTAGAATTTAAATGTTATATTATTTGAAATTGTTACGATTGAGCAATCGAGATTTATTAGCTTGAATTGTCTTATTGATGGAATATGTCCCTAAGTTACAATATTTGGAAGTATTTAATTAGGGCTTTAACCTTGAAAATATGTGTGACAATATGTGAGTCCTTGGAATAACAATGAGGAGACATATTAGAGTTAATTTTGAGAGTGACAGAAAAGTAAATATAAGGAGAAATGGAGGAGAAAAAGGGAAAGAAGGGGAGAAGGGCATTTTTACCTTTTCCCTTCCCCCAAGCCTTTCACGTTTAAGGCAAACCCCCCTCCCCAAACCGCATAAGCCTTTTGCCCTAGCCCACCCGAACAACAGAATAAGAAGAAGAAGAAAGAAAGAAGAAGGAAGAAAAAGAAGAAGAAGAAGAAGAAGAAGAAGAAGAAGAAGAAGAAGAAGAAGAAGAAGAAGAAGAAGAAGAAGAGGAGAGGAGGAAAAAGAAGGAGAAAGAGGAGTAAGAAAAAGGTAAAAATCCGGCCTTTCTATGAAAAAACCTCTGCTGGCCAAGTATAACACCACCCCATCTCTCCCATTTTTTCTTTTTGTTTTCTTTTGATGGTTGGTTGTTGTTTTGATGGTAGTTTGTCTAGGTTGTTTTCTCCTTGTGTTCATGGATGTTTAGTGTAGATCTATACATGCTTTCTTTGAAGATAGTGTAGATCTTGCAAGTGTTTAAGGGAAGTATAGATTTTACATGAAAACATGGGAAAAAATGGCTAGTTCCAAATGAGGGTTCAAGAGAAATCGGTTATGTGCTCTAAGTGTTTGATTAAAAGCCTAAGAGAGGATTGAAACCTATTTTGAGCATGTATGGCCGAATCTATTGGTTGATGTATTAGGTTGTATGCATATGAGTCTTGTTGAGAACCACCAAGCCCTAAGTGTTTGATATATGGTCAGATCTGAAAGATGTTCAAAAGAACAAATGATACACCCTAGGTGTTTGATAAAAAGACCAAAAGAAGTGGAATAGATGCAATAACATTTGTTTGAGGAGATGGGATCATGGTTTTGTTGGAAGTTTTGATTTGTAGATGTAAAATAGAAGTCTGGAATATGAGGTCATAAGAAGAGAGCATGTTAAGGCAAATTTTGTGTGTGTTGGAAGTGTATTGTGTGATTTGTGTCTGAAGAATGGACTGACGCTCGACGTGCGCTCGAGCGTCCTTTAGGTAATTTTGTACAGAAGTTCACTTTCGACCGACGCTCGACAGTGCGCTCGAGCGTCCTTGGAACAAATTTCGCACAGAAACTTCACGTTCGACAGACGCTTGAGCGTCACTCAAACTGTTTCACACAGAGAGTTTACGCCCGACTAATGATCGACAGGGCGCTCGAGCGTCCCTTAACACTTTCATACAGAGGGATAACGCTCGACCGACGCTCGAGCGGCTTCCTTTGAATTTCACGAAATTTTCCTGAAAATTTTAGTTTCCTTTTGAACTATTAGGAAACCCTACTAGGTTTCTCACTTAAGAAAATACCTTGTATTTTAAGATCACCATTTAGAATTCAAGGAATATGGATGTTTTTGTATGACGAAGTATGAGTTATTGAATGACTACTCTATACGTCTAGTGAACCTTTGAATAACACTAGTATGACCCAATTGTAGGCAAAGTGCAGTTCAAGCGCTCAAAGGAGCGAAGGTAAGTGAAAATTGTAAGTGGAAACTTACGTTTTTGAAAAACTGGAATGATGCACATCATGAATACTCATGATTTATTACGACATGACATAAGCATTTGCATGAAAAACGAAAGTTTGTGCAAATGAAATGTATGAGAAGAATTTAAGATTTCTCATCATCAAGCATGACATGAGCACTCCATGAGCATTTGCATTCATTTTTCACATGAGAAAGAAAGAGAAATTTTATGCAAATGAAAGTACCATTTTATGTTACTTTATGATAAGTTAAGTTAATGAGCTAAAGTCGGTCAGTACCGTACCAAGTTAAGAAGGTGCATCCATACTGAAGGACGTTTACGTGAAGGGTGGATGTCACCTAGAGCACCCATACCGAAGGATGCTTGCAAGAAGGATGGGTAGTCCATGAGGTATGTGCAATCACACTGAAGGATGCTTGCAAGAAGGTCTGAACCTCCAAGGGTCGTGTCTAGCCACTGAAGGACGAATGCGAGAAGGTGTGCTAGCTCGACCAAATGTAAGGTCCCCAGGGAAATAGGGGACAGTTCCAACGGGAATGCACAACTCTGATGTTAGGGGTAAATAGAGAGCAAGAAGCCCACAAGATAGGAATTGGAATGATTTTTCCAAAAGCAAGTGCATGTGCATATGCAATCATGAGGCATACACGTGCATCAAAATTCATGATCATGCATGAATTACATTATGTTTACATGCTTATTATTTCAAGTTCAATTGCATGCTTATGATTTCAAGTTCATGATTATGAGCTCAAGTACAAGTTCATGGCTTCAAACTCACGATTTCAAGTTCATGTTTCCAAACCATGATTTCAAGCCCATGTTTTAACTATAACTCCTTACTGAGTCTTTCGACTCACAGTTTTAAATTGTATCATTCCAGATAATATTCCAGGGGAGGAAAATTAAGAAGAGGACCTTGAACCCTAGGAGAAGGGTTGGCGAAAATTTCTTTTCCTTTTGCTTATTTCAGTAAAGGTTTAGATAATTTTTTAAGAGCCGACATGAGCCTCCGTGGTGTGGTGGTCATGGGTTATTTGGCTTAGTAAAGTTAAGGTTTTTTTTACCGGTTGATATTTTGAGACCATGTTATAATTACTTCAAGTTATCGTTTGAGGAAAATGTTCTAATGTTCGTATATGCGTTAAACGCTAGCGATATAAAGCTTCTTTTAAATATTTAGGCATTATGTTATATTCCGCTGCAAGAATTTTAGTATGTACGCTTGAGCGTTCCTTGTCGGGAATGCTCGCGACTGTCATTAGCCTCGTCAAGCTAGCGTTCGGGGCGTGACATTAACCGTCCCAAAAATGTAGTTCGAACGTATGAAAATAAGTTTGAACTAACTGTATTTTTGGGACGAAATGTTACCGTCCCAAGTTTATTCCCGCAATTTTATTTGGGACGGATGCTGGAAATCCGTCCCTAAAAGCCTATCTTTAGGGACGGAAAGAGGAACCGCTCCTAAAGACATGGCTTGACACCTCTTTTGGGAAGGTTCTTTTTTTTGTCACAAAAGGGGCCCTTTAGGTACGGTTTTGTGTCTGTTCCAAACAAAAACCGTCCCTAAAGGTAATTTTTCTTGTAGTGATTGTTCATGAAAATTTTTGTGATCGTCTTATCTCTACTTCTCATGTTCCCCCACACATGACCAAATTGCTGATTTCTACACCAAACCCTTGGGACGTGAATATTTCGTACATCTCTCAAGCAAGTTGGGCATTACAAATCTTTAAGCTCCAAGTACTTGATGGGGAGTATTACAATATCTTCAGTATTTTCATGCATTCCACTTTATATTGAAATATTTAATTATTTTACCGTTGCAACTTGAGGGGCATTCTTTCACACATAACCTAATATAGAAAGATTTTATGGAAAAATACATTTTTCACCCATAAACTACCATAAGTTTTACACTTTACACCCTAAACTAACATTTTCGAGATATTGTACCCTTTAACTACTAATCTTAGATACTTTGCACCATCTGTCAAATTTTTAAACACTTTTACATCCTCCAACTACAAATGTTAAACATTTTGCACGTCCCTTCGTACAACAATAATACCCCTGAGAATTTATTGAATCTAATAATATCTTTAATATATGTAAAGTTGGTCATGGACATTATCCTCATTTTAGTTTAATAATTTGATAATTTATGGTGTAAAATATAAAAGTCACAGTTGGAGAGTAAAAAGTATATTTACCTAACGTTTTTATTGTGTTTTTTTCCTTTGTAAATAGTCCACCGTTGTTCTCTTTCCTCGTAGACGCACGGCACATGGGATCTGTCTTCTTTCCTTTATATGTAAATGTAATAGTGAAGTTGAATAATAATTTGAAACGTTTTTCCCTTCTATATTCGTGTGTCTTCAAACTTGATATAAAAGTGTGTGCGTGAATATATATCGAAGATATTGTAATAATTAATGAGCGCTTTAAATTAATTACTGCAACGAAAGCTTGAGATCATATTCTCTCGAAAAAGAGAGAGAGAGAGAGAAATAATCTGAATGTCAAAATGCTTCCACCTCATATGCAGCAAAGCCAATGTTCTCAACAGAAGTTACTTATGATCTCCACACAAGACGCAGAAAATCTATTGATTTTTTTCTAGATTGGGCAATCTCAAGTTACCGTGTTGATCGAGTATTTTGGTAAGAAACTGAAACAAAAGCCTGGTAGTTTTCAGTGCAAGTTCACCACCTTCATCGGGTCTATTTCTCAAAATCTTTGGGGGGAAATACATTTTTCATCCTCAAACTACCATGGGTTTGACACTTTGCACCCCAAACTATCATCTTTAAGACATTGCACGTCAAACTATCAATGTTAGACACTTTGCACCTTTCATTTGAAAATAATACCCTTAATAAATTAATAAATTTACAATAATATCTTTACTATATACAAAATGTGTCAAGGGTATTATTGTCATTTTAATCTCAAATTTTGAAAAAATGTTCAGTGTCAAAAATTGGTAGTTAAAGAGTGTAATGTATCAAAATTGGTAGTTTAGGGTGCAAAGTGTCAAACCTTTGGTAATCTGTGGGTAAAAAGTGTATCCCCCAAATCTTTTTAAATGGCTAGAATCAACTAAAGTGACTACGTACGATTCTGAAGACGGTACCTTTGAAGGGAAAAAAGTTTTTTAATGTAGTAATTAATGAAGATATTCGAAAGGAGAATTTAGACAAGCATATTACCTCTACAAAACTTTTAAGTGTTTTGCTGACAATGGTTTTGGTTGATCAAAAAACATTTGTCACCCAATTCGTCACGAAAGAATTTAGGTGACGGAAATCTGTATTTCTTCATGCACGAACCGTTTGGATGGTATAAGCAACACGTCCGAATACTATGACATTTGCGTGATAGATTTAAAATCTATCATGCCCTGAGTGTCATACTTTGTTCGCATAAAGCCGTGCTTCTTTTGGTCACAGAACCTTCTCAATGGTTGTGCAAACAGTCGGTCATTTCTTGATAATGCCAAAAAAAAATCACCAAAACTAGCATTTAGACAGCATAAAACCCCATGCGTGATGCGAATGTGACGCATCGAATAGTATGGAACAATTATATTGCATGCGGATCCAATGAGGTGTGCAAACAATATAAATGGATGCAGATGGATATATGTGTTTAGATGATACTTGTGCGTGCCGACAGTATCCGCGATCGTATTTTTTTAATATTTACAAATTTTATTTGATTATGCATTAAAAAATAGATTACAAATTCAAATAAGTTTAAAGATGAAGTATTTCATTAACTATCAGGTATAAAAATTATAAATTGTCTACAAATATTAAGTCGATCACAACAATAAATAAGATACATAATCGAAAATCATGTTTGAAATACACAACTTATTGCCAAATTTTCGTCAGAACAATAAATATGCAATGAGTTTCCTTACATGTTTCATCACCTAATCATGCACCTCCTTTTGCATGTTGTAGTCTCATATCTTGCTCCTATTGGTGTTTCCGCTCCTAATCCTTTAGCGGCGCCTGATGCTCTTGCATTATCCTTTCTATCTCCATTTACTTAGCAACTAGCTCTCATCTCCTCTATCTTCATTCTAGTCTCACCAGTCTCCAAGCCAAGTATACAGAGGACACAAAAGACAACCTAAACCATGCACGTAATTCGGTTTGGCCCCAAAGACCTCGGTGAAAATATGTATTTCGATCATTGTGTGACGTCCCTTCATACTTGTGTTGTGTTTGTAGCGCCTCTTTATTTTTCTACAAGTTAAGAAGACAACAAACTTAAAATAAGAAGCATTCAATTTTGAGAAAACATACAAAAAAAATTTCATGCACTATCTGATGTTAATATGTCATTCTTATTAGTATGCATCTTTTTGTGTGAGAACTCATTTTGGTATGTTAAGTGGATGCAATCAAAATATAAATAGCACAACCAAATAATGTTCAATTAAAGATGTCGCATATAATATAACATACCCCAAGCAAATGCCTGTAATTTTATTTTCATAAGCAAAGGTCTAGCAATCAATTGAAGCATTTTAATAAACAGTACAACTAAACTATTTTAACTATGTACATGAGTACCATGATGTTCAACATCAATTCAAATTGACATACAATAATTATTGAAAACTAGAGATAAATTCACCAACATTATCTAAAGGAATTGACAGGATAGTTAGGAAATCATGATCGTAATCTAATTTTTAGTGCCAAAAGTCTAGCAAATATAGTATTTCTAGTTGAAACAAGACAAATTTATGATCATCTTGAATAAGCATCAATTAAAATCATAAAATATTAAAATAGTTCACATGGTGGGTGTATTGGCCCACGTATATCTCCCTAAATTCATTATAAAATGAAGGAGATTCAACCACTACCTTAGAAGATGATGGTTTGATAATTAGTTTATTTTGAGAATAAGCACCATACGGAGACTCACTCGGTAAAAGGATCTTCTAGTTTTTTTACAGGTGTCCGTATGAATTGTGGACATATCATTATCAATCTTAGATGAGCAAGAAAATAATGTCAAATTTTAAAATATTTTTGGATCAGAGTATTTCTAGTGCATCAATAAATTAGATTCAATGACCCTTAGAATTGTGAAATACGACCCAGAAGAGTAAATAGGAAGTTTTCAAAATACGAGTTTAGGCCCGAAACCATCAAAGTTATACTATATAGATATTTGTGACTAACTTTATTGGTAGTTTTGCTAAGATAACTATTACGAAGAATATCTTTAAAATATAATCTTTTTAGAATAATACAAATCATTATTGAATCTTTGTGACTTTTTGATAACATTATATTTACTCTTCTGGATCCTTCAATTAGATTCACTAGACTTGATATGGTACTGACTTTGTCTTAATTTAAAGGTAAGGTGTGAGGAGAAAATTTAATTTAATTTAATAATTATGTGTGTTGACCTACTATATGCCAGAAACAAATCTTTGTCAATGACCACAACATACAATTTTTTTTATTAAAAATAGTAGTCAAAACAAACTAAGATAAAAAAAAAAAAAAAACCATTTTAGCTGTTATACGAATCATAGAAATTAGAAACATTAAGATTGATAACATAAATCCCTTCAGAAGAATCGAGGCAGTGAAAAAGTTATTTTGATTAAGAAAATTTATTTCACTTTTTTTTTACTTTTATAGAATTTTTGTAGAGGTCTATCTGTAAGATTCGCAGCGGAATTATGGATCGTTGAAATCAAGTAGCTCAAGCGTTATGTCTCCTTCAGATCCACGCACACAGTTCCCAAAAGAGTTTTAGATAGATTTTTTTAGAGAGAGAAAATCTCTACGTGAAAATGACGTTCTTCTCTCTCAAATGAAATTCTGAGTTATTTATAATGGCTTACTCAGAGCTTTCAAGTGTGTGCTTATGCGTGAGATCTTTAGGAATCTCAAATCTCAACCGTAAGATCATTATGAAAAACTCTTTTTCATTAACTTCTTTCTATTTTGTATTCCGAATTTATGAGTTTCTACAATTTGTGATCATGTCCATTAACATATCACAATTGATCCCTCAAGATAGTGAGACTATTTTTCATGAAATCTCTTTTGCTAACAATTATTTGTTTATCTTTTCTTCTACCATATTATATTCCACATGAGCTAATAGGACCAAAATAATATCATCGATTAAGTCCTTAGCTCATATAATTCTTAATTCATAATATGTAACTTGCTGAACTCTCAAATTCTTTCCGAAATAATTTCACAAATATATACATATTAATTTCAAAAAATATTTTCACAAAATTTCACTCGCCAATTATTTCTTTTCGAGTCCAACTCTATATACAGATATATGAATATATTGTATCACAAAAAGATCAGTGGATTACTTGTTGAATATTCATACAAACTCATTTATCATGCACAAGACCCAATATTGTCTGGAATATTTAACCTCGAAAGATCATCATCAAATGACTCGGTCAAATCACAAGTACACAACAAACAGACCTGCATAAACCTCTCAAGTTTAAAGATACAATAAACTAATTGTATTGAATACCTTCTCAACATCAGTGATCACTTCCAGAAGATATTTGATCACGTTCAGTGCATGTACTTTTACAGTGCACTCACTCTTCTGCTTAAGGTCAATGCCTCAATTACGGAGTCCATCATCCTATTTAATGTTAGATGTATGCCCTCAAAACCAATCATTTTGAATTATTATGAGATAATTAATGTTATTTTTTAATCACTTGTATAAAAAAATGTTGGGTGCATGCAATGACATAAGGTGTCATATTGTTGAGCAATTCTATAGAAAAGTTAGGCCCGTGATTAATGAATTGGAGGCATGAAGTATGAATTTTTTGGATCCTTGTTGGCTCACTTTGTTCTAGAGACTGAGGCTGCGTTTGTCACTAAAATTTTACCCAAAATTTTATCTCTCTCCTAATAAAATACTCCAATATAATCTCTCTCTCTTCCATCAAAAAATATAAAAAATTACAAAAACTATAAAATATTACCTCTCTCTTCACTTTTTCACTAAACCCAATACCAACACTAAACCCAATACTAAAAATTTTACCACACAAACCCACCCTGAGATACATGATAATGTACAAATAGGTCTACACTCATTGCGATTCTACAAGATAGAATGATGGACTCCGTCATTGAGGTAGTGAGCTTAAACAGAAGAATTGGTACAATGTGGGAGAATTACACACTTATGGTGCTCAAATCTCTCCTTTTATTCCATGAGGTATGGAGATCTTTTGCAGTGAGGCACTTTAGATTTCAATCCCTTATGAGGATGATCGTGAAGAAAAATCATTAATTTTCGTGCGATCTTATAGGGGATGCATCATTTTCCTTCCTTGATGGAATCTTTATGATTCATAGTATTAAGATGTATCTCGTGGTTGAGAATACTAGATAAATGATCGTACTAGAAATACTAAGAGTCAAAATTTCATGATTTGTAGGATTAGACATTGTCTACCACAAAGTAGTATTGAAAAACTTACCTAGAGTATAAAGTCTAACACGAGTAGCTCTTTTGACAATAAAACAGACAAACCCACGACTCTTTTTCCTGACAAATAACTTCTGATGTGACGAAGAAAAGTACAAGACTTCCTCGTAATTGGTAGAGCTTCATGTTGATAACATGTAATGAAATTAAAGAGAAAATGAATATTGTAATTGTAACCGGAGAAAAGTAGACAATAGAGTATAGTAAAATAGTTCTTCAGAAATTATGATATATTCTTTGTAATTTTGTTATGTCGATAGGGTATCTCAAAACTCTTTTATATAGGTGTGGAGTCATAAGGAGATTCATAGAATACATAGCAAAGATATATAGAAATTGTAGATTTTATTTGCAATATTGGAAAACTTAAAGTTTTTTCCACAATAATTGAATCAGTAAATTTATAATAAAAGACAAATTATCACATCTGTGTGTTTTTTTTCTTAGGAGCAAGATTAAAATATGGAAGAGGAGAACACAATATTTATCAACTTAATTTTTTTGTTTTATAAAAAAATTAAAAAAAAAAAAAAAAAAAAAAAAAAAAAAAAAAACGAACATAACACCTGTTTATCACGCGCGGTCTGCTAAACCCGTCTTTACTGGCATAGCACGAACATCCATAGAGCGACGAGTCTCGGAAGAGTGGAAACCCAGAAAATGGCGGTCCCAGGAAGCAACGGTATGATAGAGGAGGAAGACAACGAAGACACCGCCTTCTTCGAAGAAGAGGGTCTGATCGAGCTCGACTCCGACACGCCCCCCCACCTCCGCGACCTCGCCTCCGCGTCTCAGCTTGGCGACGTCGACGCCCTCCGACTCGCCCTAGGTAATATTTTTCTTACTCTTTTTCTTTTAGGACTGTGTGTTTAACCATTTTCTTGAAGTATAGGGTGTCAGCTTGATTCAATTGCGTAGCGTGTTTTTCTTAATCTTCGCTTGTTTTGGCAATAAACGTAAGGATTTTTTTTTGGTAAGTAAACCGTAGGATTTTGTAAGCCCTAATTCTTAGGAAAGTGGTAATATGGTTTTTTCTTGGGCTGTTTTGGTGAAAAAGTTTGGAGAACAAATTAAGTTCTTTTCTTTTAGTATTAAAGTCAATTCTCAACCCAATTAGATATTACGCTACTAATTTAATGTATCACTACGCCTTGTTTTCTATTTGTTTCGGGCATTGGGTTTTAGATGTGAAGCGTGACATGAAGGGCAGGGTGCTGGTTAAGACTTGCTGAAACTGGTTTTGTTTGGAAGACATGAAGTTAAAACAACAATTCGGTTCGGCAAGGATGCACAAAAAATTAGGAAAGCAGTTGTTGAGTATGTGTGAAAATATGTGCTGCCTATGTTTTGATGGTTAAGTGTCATTTTGGATGGAGATTTTATGAAATTGGTTGATTTGCTTGGCCAATCCCCTAACATCAGAATATTAACCTTATAGTATCGATAGTTGACTGGAGGATGTTCCCAAATCAAAGCTACAAGTTGCTTGCGTTGACAGAGGAACTATGATTGAAGCTAGTTTTCTAGATTATTGACCATACTAGATGTTACTCCCTAGTTTCAGCAAGTCCTGAATATCTTTCTACCTATCTATATATTCCTTGCGTGTTTGTGCGTATTTGTGCAATGAACTTCGGTTAAGGAGTTGACTAATTTAAATTCCATTCCCCAGATTACATGGTGCATCGAAGTTCAGGGTTCTTATGCTACTATATGGTCCTTTTTAGTGTTTTCTGTCTCTAGGGAGGGGAGGGTTGTTTTTGGAAGAAAGAGAAGTAGAGTGAATATCAGAGAATCGGAGGGGCTCTTTACAACAGAAGTTCGAACAAGAAAACTCTTGCAACTAGGTTTTTAGGAAGACTATATACTCTTACCACCGGGCAGGATGAAAACATAAACATAAATTCATTTGTAATTGGGAACGTGAATTCTGCTGTGGCATTCAATGTGTGCTAGATATAATCTTGTCACATGAGGATAGATGGATACCTAAGACAGCCTTATGGTTTTGCTTTTGTGAAGCATTCAAATGTCCTGGCTAGGCTTCCAAACTGCTGATGGTTGCTTTTGTCTGAGTAAGTGCAGATAATTTGACTGGCAGCATTGATGAACCTGTGGAAGATGGTGACACGGCTCTTCATCTCGCCTGTCTCTATGGCCATTTCCCATGTGTCCAGGTCAATTTCCATATATACTTTGTTAGTTCTATATAATGTCTATCTTGTACTAAAAAATCTGATAAATTGTGGAATGCTCGTTTCCACACAGCTGCTTTTGGAAAGAGGAGCAAACTTGGAGGCTAAAGATGAAGACGGTGCAATTCCCCTTCATGATGCTTGTGCAGGAGGTAGGCTAAACCACTTCCCAGTGTTCCTGTCTAAACTAGTTTTTCCTTTTGATTCTTTGATTTCTAACACAGATGTAAACTGCAGGATTTGTCGAGATAACCCAATTTCTATTAAATACTGCAAACGACTCTGAGTGCTTAAAGAGGATGTTAGAGTCAGTTGACGCCGAGGGTGATACTGTGAGTATTAATCAAATATTAGCACTCTTCAGTAATTTTAATCGGAGGTTCCACTCTTAAACCAGCTGACAGATGAATCTGTCCTGTCAAGCTTGACATAGAAGAATGCACTGGGATTAAAGATTTTCAGATTCAGCCCCCCCCCCCCCCCCCTCTCTCTCCCACACACAACCCGCACACAAAAAAGACCTTATTTTCTGTACTTGTTGATTATTTTGATAGCCTCTCCATCATGCGGCAAGAGGTGAACACATTGATGTTGTAAGGTTGTTACTGGCCGCCGGGGCTTCTCCAACAACAGCAAACACTTACGGAAGGGTTAGTATTTGGAGGGATTTTTTGAAGTTAGTTCTCTTCCTTCATTGTCATGTTTATAATTTTTCATAATATTATCAGACCCCAGGTGAGCTAGCTGATCCAGACACAGAAGCTAGGAGTATTTTGGAAGCTGCTGCTGCTGCTGTGGCATGAGAGTAAGCTTTATCAAACAGTTGCAGAAAATGTCAACTTTTTTGGAAGTCTGCGGCCACAGTTTTGGCTGGTCTCTAGAAGCTACAACAGATTTCGAAAATCTTGGTCACTCATTATTTAATGTTGTTTTAGACTCTTTGACACAGCAAAGAGATCAAAGAGTTTCCCATCAAAATCCCTGCAACACACTTTTTTATACCGTAGGAGTGCTTGAGGGCTTGTTTGGTCGAGGGTTTTGGTCGTGGTTCAAGGGTTGTGGTCCTGGTTTAGGTTCGGCGACTTCAACCCAGGCTCAACTTCAGGGGCTCAACTTCAGGGTTCAACTCTACTGCGACCACCTGACACGCAATTCTGAAAAGTCTAACTTTATAACTCTGAAAAGCGTCCGTCTCAAGTTAAAACTCATGTGCCGATATGCTGACAATCTCCATGCGTTAGATTTTAATATGTCCAGGCTCGCGAGTCTCTCGCCAGCTCTCGCCCTCGCGCAGAGTCGCGAGGTTTGAAAGAAAAAACCGCACGATGCTGCTCGCGCGAGCTAGAAAAATTCACTATGCCCTCGCGAGCATAATGTTCTCTTTCCACTGCTCACGCGAGCATAATGTAAGTGAAATCACTATGCTCGCGCTTTCTTCTTTGTTTTTGTTTTTTTAAGTTATTTTTTTTATTTTTTCTCAAAATTTAATTTAATTTTAATTATTTATATTAAATATTTTTAGTATGCAGCGCACGATTTATTTTTTTACAAAGTTATTTATTTATTAATTTCATTTTTTTCAAACTTTAATTTAATTTTAATTATTTATATTAAATATTTTCAGTATGCAACGAAGGAGCTGTCGACTGTGAGACGCTTTTTGACAAAATATATAACCGGCGTAACTCTTAACCCACGGCCAAACGATGGGTTTTGGGTCTTGGGTCTTGGTTTAACTTTTAGAACCTCAGCCCCCTGAACCCGAACCAAGACCCTAAACCAAACGAGCCCTCATGTATCTAACTACAAGTTTGTTTTTACACCCGTCTCTGCTCTAATTGATCAAGGAACATTCTCGGTTCTCACGGTGTCGGTAAGTCGGGTCAGTCTCTTGCAGTTGCCTAGTAGACTAATCAAGGATGAAAGGCAAGTTGTGGTCATTGATAGAAGGAAATCTCTAGCTCTCAATGGAGCCTAATCCTTTGAAGCTAGAGAACGAGGACGGACCTTTGGAGAGAGATGATTAGAAGAGAAAACAATACTGAAAGAAGTTTCATGAGTTCCCCACCACCTCTCCAAGGGTTTTATAAGTAGACGTTGTCTTTTTATTTTGAATCTGATTAAAAACTCCGCCTATTTAATAAATGAAACCTCAAATCCGTAAGTGGAGCTTCCGCCTTCGTCACCCGAAAGTCTTTGAGCTCTTTTACACGGGAATTTCAGTGAAGAAGTTTCAAAGGCATTGAAATAGGAATAGTCTAGAATCTTTTGAGAAAGCTTTTTTATGGGGGAGTCACCAGCAAGAGTCTATGATGGCAATCAGTAATTTCAGATCAATTATTCCCTGCTTAATGTTATATTTTATGTTGTTGAGTTTCTGTTCCAGTTATATATAGTTATGATATATTTCAAGTTCAGCAAAAAAAACATTTTATTATTGTCAATTTTTTATAATCCTTTGTATGTTTGGAGAAAAAAAAATCTAATTTTTAAATGGACAAATAAAATTTCGAACCTTTTTCACAACTACCTTTTTACTAATTTTAATATTTTCTCCGAGATTTTTTTTACAAACTCCAACAAATTTTTTACAAATTCTAATAGAATTACACTACCTTTCCATAAAAAAAATCATGTTGGGAATTTTTTGCGCATCCAAAGCAGGGCAGATTAAGAAAATTGATTTGAGATGCTTTTTCAAGAGTTTGTGAAATTTGTGAGATCTATAGAAAACATATTTTAGAAAAAATAAAAATTTTAATTTCTGAAAGTCATTCACAATGTTTTGAGAAAATATTTTCTAAATATAAAGACCTTTACTTAAGACTGTATTTCTAATGATTAAAATAAAATTTTGAGATATAGTTTTTGGTAGTTTGTGTAAGAGACGAGCGCCGAGGGTATATTGCAATTTGCATATGCTTAAAAAGAGAAAATATCCAAATCCTTTTATTATTATTATTTCGGAAAATTTAATTTTTAGTCCTTAAGTTTGGACACTTTTTTATTTTAGTCCTTCACTTTCAACTTTCAAATTTTTAGTCATTGAGTTTTCTTTGTTTGACAAAATGGTCCTTCCGTCAGTCTGTCATCCATATACTTAACGGAACTCTCTGACACGCCAACAAATTTGTAGCGGTCGAACGCTCACTTTCAAAACTCGGTCGATCGTCTCGAATTTGCTGACGTGTCAAAAATGTCCGTTAAACATATGGACGACAGGCTGATGGAAGGACCATTTCGTAAAAAAATAAAATTCAATGATTAAAAATTTGAAGTTTGAAATCTAAGGACTAAAATAAAAAAGTATAAAAAATCGAAAGACTAAAAAGTGAATTTTCCTATTATTTTTTTTATAAGCTACAAATCCAATTTAGAATCTCTTACCTATCCTCAATGTTACGTGTCGCATTCTGGTTGGATATCTTAATGGCACACGAGTTAAGTATGCCGTTTAGACTTTGACCAATATAAAAGTTAGTAGCTCGTGGACGAATTTGTTGAATTTGATCTTGGACTAATTTTGTCACACGTAAATACAATGAGCTGGTGGTGTAATTAGGCCTGAAAATAAAGGCAAAAGTTATTGTGTGATCGAGGTTATTGTGTGAGTGTATGAGTGGACGGATGAGATTAGAAGTTGAGAAATTTAATGACTTAGAAAACGCCACGTCATTTAATGAACATGACCCGCTAACCTGATCCGGTTTCATTAAATGATGTGACATTTTTTCAGTCATTAGAGTTTTCAACTTCTAATCTCAGCCGTCACACACTCACAACATAACCTCACTCATACAATAACCATAGCCGAAAATAAAAACCTGCCAGTTTACCCCCTCCTTCCTTGCTTTCTTTGTTTCCAGCGGACGGGAGAGAGCTAGGGCTTTTGAGAAAAAACAAACTGAAAATGGAGTCGGTGGCAGGGAAGAAGGAATTGGAGAACACCAACAAAGCCAACAACAATGGCGACGGGGATGTTACACAGGAAATCCCGGATTCTTCTTCAACTTTTTCGTCAAGCATTGTTGATAACACCAATATCAACAACAGCAACAATAAGGAAAGTGAACGCCAAGCTCGCGACCTCAAAGTTGGCCTTCATCCCCTCAAGGTCAATTCTCCCTATCCGGTTCATCAAAACTCTCAACCTCCCTTTCTCTCTCTGTATTTATATAGATCCATATTTTTTTTAATATATTGAATTTACTTATTGATTTGTTTGTCTCAAATTCCTTTTGAAGCTTTTTGAATAGTTTAGGGTTCGATATTTGATGTCGAATCTTTTTTAGAAGGCCTCGTAATGATTACAATCTATGATAGATGACTAATGTTAAGCTGTATGATTGAGGGATTTAAGGATGTTGTCTAGTTCAACAAAATTTTAGCCCTGACTTTAACAAGATTTGTTCGCTTCTTCAAATATTTGCTACTTGGCTAATCTACTTAGTTTTTGTTTTTGTTTGTTGAGATATACGCACCAGAACACCTTGATGACTGCCTCAGAGGGGTGAAGTTAGTTCTGTTGTTCCGAAACTCTCTTTTTGTAGAATATTTGTGTATATTTGCTAAGTTTAATAGAGATAGATAGAGGAGGCTTATGATCAATGTGAGGTTTTAGGTTGATTGAGAGCCCAGATTTACATGCTTAGAGTAAGGACTAAGCTCAACATGCAATTCCTCTTCTAAGGAGCGGGTAAGGCAATTTGGAAATCAAAAAAGAGTTTTTTTTTTTGAGATCTTGAGAACGTGTAGTTTTACATTTAGGTCTTGAAGATTGACAACTCATTGAGTTTGGAAGCTTCAAAGCTTATGCTTGTGTTTTGGAATTTGAGGGCTTATCTTGATGAGCTGATAGGTCAACAGGGTGAGCCTTGCTACATCAGAATGCCTTCATATGCATGAATAGACTTCAATTTCTTGAGGATTCTTAGGAATGTGTACCCTCTTGCACGTTTGACGTAAAAAAAACCCTGGTCTATGCTTTGCCTAATAGCTGGTACGGGAAGCCCCTTCACCCAAAATTTCCCTAATCATTACTCTAGAACTTCAAGGTTATATGCAATTTAACATATCAAATCATTTTTCATTTCTGAGAAATCCTCTTAGATGTTGTAGTGACCGTAATAGGAGAATTTATTTCAGGTAATGTGGCATAGGAACAACAAGCAAGGAGTCGCTACTTCCCACACATTCGCATGAATAGACTACAATTTTACTTTCATCTCTTACTTTCTTTCCTGTCCTTGTATCCCCTGTTGGTAGTGCCTTCTCTCTCTCTCTCTCTCTCTGCCCTCCCAGAATGCACACTCATACAGGAACAAAACTTCTCTAATATATGTATATTTGGTGTATTTGGACGTAAAACTCCTTTAGTGCCGTATACCAATAACAGCTCTGAAATTGGACCTTTAATTGTGATCATGGTTTGAAAGGTCTTCTTTCCCTTGGTTGTTTAAGGCAATGAAGATGGCTCATCATTGTCTCTCCTATAGGCGCTATTCTTAGATGTTTACTTCGACTACAAGTTTAGCCTTCCTTTAGATGGTTCTCAAAATTTTCATTTTAAATTATCTATAAGGTTTGATTGGATGCTTGTAAATGTTAGCATTAAGTACTTATATTTGGTTTAGTTATTCTTTTCATGTCTAAGATTCAAAGCTTTCTATTTGACAATTTATAATCACAATGATTTTTAGCGCTTATTTTGCTTTGATATCTCTATGATCAGTTCAAGTTTGTATTTTGGTACACTCGTCGAACCCCTGGAGTTCGAACGCAAACATCATATGAGGACAACATAAAGAAAATTGTTGAGTTCAGCACGGTGAGATACAAATACCAGATGAGTTTGAATCTTTACCTCACTTGAAGTTCACTTTTTTGGTCCATTGTCTTCATTTGCACTTTAAACATTATTTGTACACAGGTTGAAGGTTTCTGGGTGTCCTATTGTCACTTGGCTCGCCCTGCTTCTTTGCCAAGTCCAACAGATTTACATCTTTTTAAGGAGGGAATCCGCCCTCTCTGGGAGGTATACATTGAAACCCAGAGCTTTGATCCTTTTGTTCCATTCTTCTGTCATTTTTCATGTGATTTTTCCTGAGTGACAATTTTTTTGCCAATGTGCGTAACTCAATAGGTTTTGCTGTTTCTCAGGACTCTGCTAATTGTAATGGGGGTAAGTGGATAATACGATTCAAAAAGGTTGTTTCAGGTCGCTTCTGGGAAGATCTGGTAAGGGAAAAGACTCGGATACTTTATTTCCTTATAAATGTACAGTTTGCCCTGCTATATTGATACTAGCAGTTGTAAATTTTCTCTTCCGTTGATTTTCCTAGCTAATTTTTGGTTGCTGCTATGAACTCTTATGTTCTGACTGGTTGGTTTAACAATATCAATTTATTCTAGCTATTTCATACATTTGTCGTTTTGGCTTCCACCTATTTAAAAGGTTTGTTGAAAATATGATTTAAGTTTAGTAGTTTCATTGATGAGAGCAACTACTGAAATGGATAATTGCTAGATCCCAACAGAATTGGAAGTTCTCCATCATGCCAGTCATCTCAAATTTGCATAGACAGTAGGACGTTTTTCATTGTCGCAATTTAAATCTAGCAGCATTGGTTTCAGCTGATAAATTTTCATAATATTCTTTGAGAAGCCTTTTCCTACCCCTGCAATTATAAGGACAGGCTACAGATTTAAGTATTTGTCAAGTGTTTTGATTCTCTGATCTTTGGATTACAATAGAAACTTAATCTAGTGATTGAGCATATTCTGTGGTTTCAATTTCTGATTCGGCCTCCCGAACCTTGCCTCCTACTGTATATTTGACACACTGGTCCGTGAAGCCAAGCCATTGCCGATTGCTAGAATTTATAGTTCCTTTCTGCTTCCAAAAACATTTTTGAGTGCTGTTTCTCGGTGCTCTTCATGGACTTCTAGTCTTCAAAACAGAATATTGAAATTTTGAGCTTCGTGTTATAGGTTTTTAATATTCTGATTTGGCCTACTCAACTCAATCTGGCTGCTCTGCAAAACCCACTAGGAATTTGAAGATCTTTTGGCTCCACATCTTTTTCTGGTTACAGAATATGAACAAATTACGAGATCCATTTCCTGTAATTCAGGGTTAGAGTGGTGCTTATGTGTTTGAATTCGTTTCTGTTTCTCCTTGATGGAACATTTACTAGGAATGAAAAGACCCTCTCAGTTGTCTTATGCGTATCTAGTATATGAATGAGGGCTTTCTCAAATTTTCATGTATGTCTTGCATGATATTTGTAGGGGTGCACTGGGGTCTTTAGAACCTGTGTATTTAGTTAGGGAACAAGTATAGAAATCATGGACTACATGCAAATTACTTGCTCCATGACAGTCCTTCGGTTTCCTGATTCTTGGTTCATTGAAAAGACATGAGATCCCTGAAGACTCAGTCCAAAGTTTACAAAACTGTCATTAGGTGGCATTTTTAATTGCTTGTTTTTGTTGAATCTTGTTTTGTGCCGAAGTGTGTGTAATGAAAGTTGAGTTTGTCTAGCTACACTGTGATTGAACTACATGCTGTCTTTTTGGCGCTTAGACTTTTTTCACCCTAATTGAGTTGATTGCTGAAAATATTCAGTGCATCTCTTCTGCTCCTTTGACAACTGGGGCATATCATCTTACTCTTTCCCTATTGCTATATATGGGAAAAGTGCTATCCGTTGTTTTCTGAAGTGGTTGGAGCCAAAGCCAGATACCACACCTAAATACTATCTTCCTTCGAGAGATGGTACTAGATGTCACTTCTAAATGTTCTCTTATTTGACAAGAGTTAGACCTAATGTCTACCCCATGCAACTCACTTCTAGGGATTCTAGGACCCTTGGTTTTTTTCCTGCAGTCATAAAAGCAACTCTTCCTTCATAAAAGCAACTCTTCCTTGACTTTGGAAAGCCAACAGTTTGTAATGTTAGTCCTGCCTGCCTTGTAGGTTCTTGCCTTAGTGGGTGACCAACTTGATTATGGAGATAACATATGTGGTGCAGTACTAAGCATTCGTTTCAACGAGGACATATTAAGTGTGTGGAACCGCAATGCATCTAATCATCAGGTTACTGATTTGAATCTCTCTCTCTCTCTCTCATGCACACACAACATACATGCAGCCATGTGCAAAATGAGTATGTAATATCTTGACCTTGGTTTGCTTGTACCAGGCTGTAATGGCTCTAAGAGATGCAATTAAACGGCACTTGAAGCTTCCCCACAGCTATGTTATGGAATACAAGCCCCATGATGCTTCTCTGCGTGACAATTCATCCTACAGAAACACCTGGTTGAGAGGGTAGAGCTCTATGCTAGATTCTCTCAGCACACAGACTAGATAAGCAATAGAGTCGTCCTTTGAATGCACTGCTTTGTAGGAAGTTCATTGACTGATGGGAATCAGTTACTCATGCACTACAACTGACAACGATGGGGGTGGTTAAAGAGCGGTATGTTGACCTGCAAGAGGACCCATCTGAACTGAAATTGCTTTGACTTTTGCACCCGAATTAGTGATTTTTATAATGAATTTCATGGTATGTTGCATATCGCTCGCTTGGTAAACCTAATTGCCAATTTTGTAAATGAATGTGAAATGGCTCGACTCTAGGCTTGTTCAAAACTGTTGCTCAAAAGAGAATGTTCTCTTTTTGTCTTTTTTTTTCTCTTAAACGCACGATGTATCCAAGGTTACCATCAGATGTGCTATTGGGGCAATCGGTTGGTATTTCTTTAAATTCCTCTTTCCTTCCTCATCTGTCGTACTAGCTAGCACAATTGGTCAAATCACAATTGCGATGAATCCCTGAAGAAGTCGTACCAATAATGGGAGAAAAAGGATAAGCTATGGTATTGTGCTCTCCATAATAGGAATTTGATGATGCCATCTATCTTTATAGTTAAATTTATATGGATGCAACAGCTGCTCTTCAATAGAAATTGATGCGGCAGGGGGGATGCAGGGGAGCGATACAGGAAAAAGGGTGCATTTTACTACAACCACGTTAGCAACGGGATGGAATGTGCAATTTGGTTTACGGTTCTGCTGATAGGTGGAAAAGATTGCTATATCCACAAGCCCTGCCCCACTCCTCTTAACATTCCGAAAAAGTCATCAGGCAATAGAACAAGGTTTTTAAGCAGGACACATGGTTATAATACCAATTGTGAGACTAAAGGTGTGCGTTGAAGAGGTAGAGGATTGCTCCCGGGCCTAGGAGGCTGATTTACTCGAGCCCAAAGGCAAAAAGCAATATAGAGTACGCGAAAAGCAGGGGAAAAAAGAGGAGCAAATAACCCAGATGCCTCTACAAAGTGAAACAGATATGTGGAGGCTCATATATGCACCTTGGTTAAGCCCAAGACTATTACTATAGAGACTCGGGCCTTTACAACCACCAAGCAACTCGTTCCCTCTCTTGTTGAAAGAAAGGTAAAAAGAAAAAGATTTAACAGACTGATCTCAGCTGGGGCAGAATCTGCTGTGCAGTGAGCCTAGTTGAGACGTTTAACATAGGGCCTTGATGGTCATAGAATTGACACTAGTGACCTCGGTATCAAGGGCCATTAAGGTATTTGTCAACATGTTTATGATGTAATTTATACACTACAAATTGCTTCTTTGTCTCTTTTGTGAACCTTTCAAGCCACAAGCAATCCAGCCTAAACTGACGATTGAAGCCCAATGATACCTGACCAAAATTTAGAAACACAGGTCAGGTTTTTGTATGTAAGAAGAATGGATGAATAGTTCATACTAAACAGGGAATGTTTTTCTTTTTCCCTTGGCTATGTAAAAAGGCTAGTTTCGCTGACTACACTGGAAAAATCTGAGAGCAAAAGCATAAAGCTAATTGCTAAACAACAAATATTACCACATCCAACTCTTGCGCCCGCATTCCCAGTAGACTTGCTAAGTTCATGTCCACCTGTAGTATTAGCAAGTATCCTCAGCTAAATTCGAAGAAGAATGTGATGATAGACATGGAAAATAAACATGCTGACAGCTACGCTAAGAATAAAACCTTTCACTCAGAAATGAATAACTGCAGTTTACCATTATGCTAGGAAGCAAATTGAACAAAAAAGTGAAGCTTCCTGAGCAGGTGGCTAAAAGATAACAAAAAATCGATTTATAAAATTGCCTACCTTGTGCCAATACATATATCATCATTCTGTCAGTTATACACAAGACACAATGAAATTGTCCACTTTGAGCATGTATCCAGAGACTCTGACTTCATACTAAAAAGCTTTTAGAGGCCATCAACAAATCTAAGCATCAAATCAGGCCTCTACTTCATGCAGACATAGCAACAACTGATTGGGAGTTTCAGGCAATGCAGAAAGGATCCCTATTCACATAATCATGAACTATTACATATCCCAATCCTCAGTTTAACTTTTGGTGTTTCTCACTCACAGGAGTTGCTCACTTTTCCCCATGTCATTTTACACCAGCATTCAGATTGGTGTGTCATGATTACAAGGGAATATTAGTAAAGCAGCAGACTCTTGAAATTAGTTACTGCAAAAAATTTCATCCATATTCCTCAGATATAGTCCCCATTTTGTTCATTTCATCCCGTCAAGCCATTTGGGGAGTACCATAATCCTCTGGACAATCCATACTGACATGTGCTGTTTAAGGATGTTAATGTTTCCAAGAGAGAAAAAGGACAGTGGAGATGGTATTGGAGCAGTGGCTATAAATCAAGGTTCTGGCCAAATCAATTGATCATAAAAAGTTGTCAACTGGAACAATGAAAGATCCCACGCTAGAAGGGGGTTGCTATGTCCTTGATAGGATTTATTTCCGTTCTCCTACTATGAATGACGTCACACACTAACTATCTACAGGTGTTACAACAATGAGATGTAAAAATCTCCTATTTTTGTTTGACAGATCAGAATTTAAGTTGATTAGCTACAAGATTACCTTCATTTCATACATGACCCTGATATAGTGAACTTCATAAGTAGAAAAAAGTGGACATATCAGATCAAAATCCTTCCCATTTGGCCTCTTGTTATTGTCAAACTCACATTGTACTCCCTCACCATAATCCATGGAAGCATTTAATCAAGTCAAGCATTTGCATAGAGCATATATCAGAGACGAGGCACTATCAAGATTCTCTTACACACTTACAGTTTTCCTGTATTGTAGTACCTCACAAACCACTTGCAAATATAAATCCCAAATTCCGTATTAACCTAAAATGAAAGGATGAGACTAGGGACTGTTAATTATTGCCACTGCACCATTCAATATAGTCGCTACTGCTTTTTTTACTCAAAATATATTTCAAAAAGTAATGATCAACTCGAATAGGACCTGATTTCTAGCTCTTATAGATGATTTGAAAAGAAACAATAGAAAGAAAGTAATCAAATATTATGTCTCATATAAGTCTCTTGCCGAAGATACATCTAGAGACATGCATGCATAACCAGTTCCAGCAAGGTCAGACATAGAGTTAATGGACTCCTATGTGGAACTTGCAATCGGGATCACCCTTGCAATTCCAGGTGCATATTCAATTAAGGTACCAAAAATAATGACCCTACCTTTAACACTGAATTGTATTATGCAGATGGATTAATGGTTTTAGGTGAACCGCAGAACGAAGTATTATGCAGCCACCTAACATAGAAAATGTATCCACAGAAGGTATAAGGTCAGATAACAAGCAACTCTAAGCAGGAAGAGAACAAAAGGAAGCAGCTCTAAGTACAAATAGAATCCATCCACTACTAATTCATCTCATGTTTTATACTTTTGAAATGAAGTCCTATCCCTTGCTGAATAGAGGAAATTAAAGGTTTACATCTTTAAGGGGATTTGAAGACCTCCATAACTAGATCCTTCTTATACCATTTGAACATAACGAGAATCGATATCCTTCAAGTGTAGATTCCCTTCTTCGTTCTTGTAATAATAAATACTTCATCCTCCAAAATTATACCAAAACAAGTAGATCCTTGTTATTGCACACGAACTACTCTCTGTGTGTCTTTTCACAAAAGGGTCATTACTCTGCCAGAGGCAAGCAACTTTTCCCAAAATACCTGAGTTTCTAGAGCCCATTCGAATGCCTATATGTCTTCTCTTTCTTTTACATTCTCCAACAAGATCCTCAAAGGTCATCGCATTTCTTGTTTATTGAGTACAATGGAAATCCAAGAGAAGGTTTAACAACAAAATCTATAACTTCATATTATGTATTTTATTGATTATGTTACAGCAGAATAATCACACAAGTTGTCTGGGATCTATGGATCTTCATCTTTTTCCAGGATCACATGGAAGGAGATCTACCCTCGTCACAAATTTAACCGTGTGGGCATACATATGCACAATCAACTAAACAGAAATGTCCAAGCAGTACTGAAATTATTTCAAACTCTTTTTAGTAATAACCTCAAGATATTTAGAAGAGGAACTTATCTTCCATTGCCTTAGAAGTTTTCTTTCACAAATTGAGCTTTTTCAGCTCAAGAACAAAAGTGTATCCAAAATTATGTCTCCAGAGAAGTACTTGATTTCTTTTTGATGACGAGGAAATTCCCCAAAGCCGGACCCTTTTGGCCCAACCCTGAAGTACAAATCCCGGCCCACTGGACTGACCCCACAACCCAGGGAGCAGATAAGTCAAGGGCGATAATGGGGATGTTGGGGCTCGAACTTGGGACATGTTAGAACCCAAGCCGAAGCCTTACCACCACACCAAACCCTTGGGGGTGAGAAGTACTTGATTTCTCAAAGGCCTCATATCACATGATAGGAACCAAGTTACTGTGCATAAACTTGACATACAATGTTGTTATGGTTCCTACTTGCTTAAGCATTTGGTATTATGGTAGCCAACATGCTATTGGAGCTTGGTTTGACAAAATGGTCTTTAGTTCGAATGCTGGAAACCCTCCAGTTATGATTTCTTCTATTCTTCACATGCAAGGCCCACGTCCTATTATTCAGCAGGCTTGCACATTAAGAGGAAAAAGAGAACATCGCCTTGATATATAAATCCATGTTAGTTCACTTTCTCCTACATCTAACACAGACCACTACAAACAATGGATATATGCCAATGTCCGCAGACATTGTATAGAAAAAACTTACCTCTACCAAGATCATCAGGATCAGCATGCACAACAACTGCCCTCCCAAGGATGGAATGAGGTCCATTGAGGCAAATCTACATACGGTTACAGCGAGTGAGGGAAAATTAAGATATGATACAAACCAAATTCATGTAAACTAAATATGTAGCGACATTGAGGAACCATAAGAGGTAAAACAACTTAAAGGCAGCTTCCAGCAATATAAATCCTTCACAATGTGGCTTACACAGCACTATAGGTTATTCCAATCTTATACAGGATTTTAGGATATCGCATCGCCTCCTTGAGCTATTATCAACTAAAAGACCTTAATTTGGACGAAAAAAATGCAATAGAAACCAAAAAAAAAACAGAGAAAACAGAACAAATTTAATGGAATTGAGCTAATAGTATAACCTTACTGATTACCTGTTTGTCCTTGATGGAGATCTCAGCAACTCCTGAAGAGTGTAAATGTAAGGTACATATACATATTAGAAGCTATTTCTTTTCCTCGCAAAATCATATTACATACTGCAGAAATCATAAACTGCACATACCATCTGGACCTGCAACAATGTTACCCAAATCACCGGCGTGACGCTCTTCGTCAGTAGGAGCTCCATGATTCTTCCTCAGCGGGTTGAAATGAGGACCTAAAACGAAAAGTTGTATTAGAGAATCAACACCCATCCCAGCAAAAAAAAGCGAGAGCATAATCCAGCAAAACAAAAGAATACTGCATGAAAGGCAAAAGTTCAAGCCAAAACTTTGGGCCGAGAGAGAGGTACCAGCGGAGGTGCAGCCATTCGTCGTATCGCCAAGGGCGTGAATATGGAAGCCGTGAAGGCCGGGTGAGAGCCCTATAATCCTCCCTTTCACATGGGTTGAACCTATAACACAACATTAAATATCAGCGGAAAAACTCAAATTGAAACGAGCCCACCAAGCAAGAGCGAGGAAGAGAGTGACCGTTGGGGTCCTGGAGGAACTGGACAGAGCCTCTAATGATGTCATCCCCGGCGATAAGAGCCACCGCTTTAGAAGTACTCATGGCTGAACACACGAATTTCTCGACTGATGTACTGTGTGCGGGCGTGGGCGTGGGAGTGGGCGTGCAAATCCTACGATCAAGCTTTCATTCCATATAAGATAAAAACAGTGACAACATAATATATTTGTCACCATCTAATTACAACTCATTTCGTAATTTACACTCGAAACTGTCAAGCTGGACATATTATACTACAATTACAATTTCCACCATATATCAAGATTTCACAGTTAAAACTCATTAAAAAAGTATATACGTAGTATAATTTTAACAGTCAATTATAACATAGAGTACCGAGTGTAGACATATTAATTAGTTGAGATGTAATTTGTCAAGGGTTTTAGAAAACAAGTTGGGTGTGGAAATATGGCTTTTGTTAAAATATGTGAGTCTCAATAGTTCGATACACTACATATGTGATGTGGTGACTTATGTGAGATTTATTTGGATGTTACATTTTAAAAATTAAAAAGTCTTATTATGGACTATAAATATTCATGTGATCTTTGTGTTTTTCTTAAGTAAATAGAATAAAGTTTTTAGTTGAAGTATTTTATTTTCTCTCCACTTAGTTTTATAGACAAAGTATTGAGTGTAACCCTTTTTGATAATCCAACAAAGTGGCATTAAAGCATAGGTTATTGATTTTAGAAAAATGGCCAGTTATACATTTCACTTTTATTTCTCTATCCTTTCAAAAGATGCTTTGGACAATTACTGCATTCTTTTTTTTCTAAATAAACTACCCATTGCAAGAGAGATAACAATTCATGGAGGAATCCATGGATTGTCACTCGAAAGGATGTGTATAGGGATACATTCAATGAGAATATTAACCTCTAGATTAGCAGAAGCTGCCCACCGAACAATTATATGGGCAAGCTCATTTGCAGACCTTTTTACAAGCTCAAAAGTCCAATTCACTCTCCCATGAGACAATCGGTTTATGTCAGCTATAACAGAAGCGATTTGCCAGCCTCCTCCTCTATCTCTTTGGTTGATGGCATTTATGACCAAAAGAGAGTCGTCTTCCATAATGATAGGAACATCTGGACCAAGTACCGCCTCCTGGATAGCAAAGAGTGTCGTCCTTGCCTCGTCCACAAGAGGGCCGCTAGGAGGTAGCCTCTTTGTGCGAACAAAGAGGATAGAACCTTCAGAATCTCTGCATATAACAGCAACAAAAGCAAAGGAATTTCTTATGGCGACGTCAAAATTAAATTTCCATGAACCTGAAGGAGGGGATTGCCACACTGGCTGAGTGGGGCTTTCTTTTACCATCCGTGCAGCAACTAATTCTTGATATCGAGAATGAATGAACCTAATAAGATGAGGTAAATTCAGCTCTCCACCCTTATGAATAATTTGGTTTCTTGAGAACCAAATGGAGTCCATGAGAATAGCTGCAAACCGAGTAAAATTGACTTGCTCATCAAGTGGGAAATTGAGTAATTGCGAGGGCCTGAGAGTGAACTGTATCCAATCTGCAATACTTTGGTATGGAACTAGATGAGTCATTAAGGGCCAAGGAGCTTCTCTCCATAAGATTTGTGCCACCGGACATTCGAAGAATAAATGGACAAGAGATTCATTAGCTTGATAACAGAGTATGCATTCAAATGAAAGCATTGCTTGAATCCCAGGATGCATGAGATGTTGTAGATAAATCTTTGAAGAGCCTTGTGATGATGAAACTCAATTGAGTCATACTCAAGGCAATTCTTTACAGAAGATTTGGAAGAAGGACCAACAGATCCTCATGCTCATCTATTAATGTTTGGATGAAGCTATGTTCGAAAAGGTGACAAATGCAACCACCTCCAAGCAAGCATGAGAGATTCTATAAAACTCCTATCAAGGAGTGGACAAAGTGAAGAAGGTTCGACTTCAAACACTAAAAGGTAAATTTGAAGTCTTATGCATGAATGAATCCAAGTTAATGACAGTCACAAGTGTTGGCCAAAGTCAATCAAATGAAGAGGTATAGAGGAAAATTGGAGGATGTTCGTGTTATCGATACGTTCTTTACAAGCAAAATTTGACTATATCGTTGGGCTATCTAGGAGTCAAAAGATTTGAAAGTCATGACAATTGATCAATTCATGGGATTTCTACAAGCTCACAAAAAAAGGCAAAACAGAAGAAGGAAGAGCATTTATAGCAAGTTATAGCAACAAAGCTCTCTATCAAGGACAAGGAAAAAGAGAGAGATGGAGGTCACAAAGAACGAGGATGTGGCCGCAATCGAGGAGAGACCGAGGAAGAAATGAAAGAGGAAGAGGACGTTGTAAAAGCGATCATAATTTTTCAATAATGGAGACAAAGGGACAATCATCAGGAGGGTGTGGAAGTGGAGACAATTCAAGATCAAATGGAAGAATGTATGATAAATCTCAAATCCAATGTTTCAATTGTGAAAAACATGGTCATTATGCATGGAAGTGTAGAAGCTCTAACAATGTTGAAGAAGAAGCCAATTACGTTGAAAAGAAAAAACGGAGCACACTTTATTGTTGGTGTCCAAAGGAGAAGAATTTGTGGTATCTTGACAACACGACAAGTAACCATATGTGTGGAAATAAAATTAAGTTTGTGGAGATGGATGAATCTGTTAATGAAAATGTTACTTTTAGAGACTTGTCCAAAGTTTCAATCAAGGAAAAAGAGTGAAATATTTTGCAAGATAATGAGTTTGCTTAAAAAGTCTCATTGTGTACTGTAAAAAATCCATATAATTTTTTCTTTTTGAACTAAGTGGAATAAAGATGTAACCTTTGTGGAATTTGTCATTTTTCTAAGATTAAGAACCTTGCTCTCATACCACATTGTTGGATTGCCAAGAAAATGACTACACTCAATATTTTTGTGTATAAAGCTCATTGTGTAGAAAATAAATACTTCAACAAAAACTTTATTACACTTACTTAAGAAAAAGGCTTAAATGCACCCATGCCCATGTGATATTCGTGAGTTACAGATATGCCTCTGTGGTAAAAGAGTTATTTTAATACCCCTAAGGTAAAACTTTCTTCCAAAAAATGTCCCTTTGTCCACTTCCGATTTAAAATCTAAAGGGAAGTGGTGACGTGGCAAACATAAACACACCAGCACCAATAAAATAACTCCATGTGTCCTATGGGCCCACTGTTGACAAGTCATTTACCCAGTCAGTTGCCATGTAACCCCTTTATCCAACACATCGGTGACACAACATTAAAAAAAATTGAATTCGGGATAAGTTGAACTACGTTTCTCCCCCCACAATTCTCTTAGGCATTTTTCTCCCAAATTCCACCTCCACCACCTAGTAGATGAACGCATTCCTAAATTCCTTCTCCCCCAATTCATTTTTCCCTCAAAATCCTCCTCCCATAATAAAGGATCTAAATTTCAAGGTTCGTCTCCACAATACCTCTGATCTAATAACCCCAAATAAGGACCCACTTCTAGAGGGAGAGTCTTAAACCCACACATTTCTTGAATTTCCAAATGTCCAATCTGTTGGTTTTTGTGCACAATCGAGATTTTGATAATTTCAATAAATGGATCAAGTTTATAAAGTGGACATCTTCAAAGACAAAGACGACTTGATGAAAGAGCCAAATACTTGAAGAAAGAAGAACAAGAAGATGCAAGGAGCTCAAAGTGAAGATTCAAGATCTTAGGGGTATAATCCTTGTAACTCTTTATTTCACTTTTGACAAGGATTTGAATCAAACACTTGCATATTTTTCAAAACGTGCATAAACCGTTTTAAGTTTTGTTTGAAAGATTAAAATATTTTTAAAGGTTTAAAAACACCCCAAGCAAACTCTCAAATACTTCATATACTTATAGAAAGTAAGTCTTTAAAATTTGGTGTTTAAAAGTTGTCAAAAACATGGTTTTAAATGAACCGGTCAATGAACTTTTTGTAGCGGTCGACCTCTACATGAAGCGGATGATCTTGACAGTATTCAAATTTATGACCGTTGGGCAACGGCTACTTGAACCGGTCGACCGGTACAACGGTAAAATTGTCAAATCGACCCCTAACGGCTATAAACGGCTAGTTTTTATATGTGGCATATAAATACACATTCATTTCATCTAAAATGTAGAACCAACGACCACATATCATTTGTATAGCTTGAGAAATATTTCAAGCTTCCATTTTCACACAAAATATACTTTCATATTCTTGTCTTTGTGTGAATCAAGAGATAGAACCTTTCATTTTCAT
Source organism: Myrica gale (assembly GCA_963930655.1). Lineage (NCBI taxonomy): Eukaryota > Viridiplantae > Streptophyta > Magnoliopsida > Fagales > Myricaceae > Myrica > Myrica gale. Next base: position 6,179,668 of record OZ005613.1, read on the forward strand.
ATCTACTCTATCAAAAGAGTTTTTGTTCTTCTATCTTCATATCCAAGAGAGGTGTTTCCTTTCGTGATTTTGTTCATTAAAGAAGAAGCTTAGAGAGTGTATATCTCAAGCTTGTTAGGTTGTGAGTGGTGAGCCCGAAAAAAAACCACTTGGGTGGGTTTGAGTGTTGAGCTCGGGAAAGCACTTGTACGATTCTCTAGCACCCGGAAGCTTGTGTGTAAAGCTATTGGAAGATAGTAGAAAACCTCAAGGCTCGGTGAAGGAGCTTGAGGGGTGGATGTAGGCGGGTTTGCCGAACCACCTAAAAATCGAGTGTTTGCTTCTCTTATCCATTCTCTTTACTTTAAGCACATACTTATTCCTATTCCATATTAAACTTGTGCACAAATTAGTATATACTAGCAAACACGTCTTTGGGGGTCAATACCGAAAAGTTTTAGAAAACCAATTCACCGCCTCTTGAGTTGCCTTAATCCTGAAATCTATGACTCACAATTGGTATCAGAGCTTGGTGCTCGTTATACAAGATTTTACAATCTTGAGTTAGAATGACAACTCCAAGCTTCAACACTCACGTTAAAGGACTTTTCACACTTAGGCCACCATTTTTTAATGGAAGTGATTATGCCTACTGGAAAGTTAGGATGAATATTTATCTTCAATCTATTGATTATAATTTGTAGATATGCATTTTAAATGGACCACATGTGCCTACAAAGAAAGTTGGAGAAGTAGAGTCTCCTAAGAGCGAAAACGAATATGATGCAAATGACAAAATGAAAATCTCTCTAGATGCAAGAGCCACGAACATATTATATTGTGCATTGAATAGAGGAGAATTTAATAGAATTGCATCTTGCTCAAATGCTAGAGATATATGACATACTGTAGAAATTACTCATGAAGGAACAAGTCAAGTTAAAGAGTCAAAAATCAACATGCTTGTTCATAACTATGAGTTATTTAAAATGTCACCCAATGAATCTATTTCTAACATGTATACTTTAGGTTTCATTCAAAAATCTTGTCTTCTTGCACTTTATTGAGCTTTTCATTTACTAATTCAGCTTAGAGAGTCATTCCATATGTTGTGAGTTTTCTACTTGCGTATTCAGCTAAGAAAGTTATTCCTTATTGTACCCCTTATTTGTAAAACATTTGAGTGTTGGGAAAACACTTGGTCCTACGTGTGAAAGTAGAAGAAATTCCTTGGGTTTTGAGATTTGTGAATAGAGTTGAAGCGTGAGCTCGAAAAACGCTTTGTAAAGGTTCTTTAGCACTCCGGAAGTTAAGGTGTATTCGCTATTTGAAGAATAGTGAAGGAAGCCCAAGGAAGTCAATAGCCTTGGAAGTTGACGTAGGCAAGTGTTGGCCGAACCACCTAAAATTACGGTGTCATCTCTCTAACTCTATCTCTCTTATGTTTCAGTACATATTCATACTTGTGGAGATTTATGTTTTATGTTTTATTACTTATATTTAGCATAACATTAAACACATTCAGATCATCATTCTTATTTGTTAAAGATGGGTAGTTTTCAGATCTACATGTTTATCAAAAAAATGATAAGTTTTTGAAAGACTCAATTCACCCCCTCTTGGGTTGTTATTTAAACTCACATCTCTCATGCTTGCTTGGAGGTGGTTGCATTTGCTACCTTTTCGAATATAGCTTCATCTAAACATTGATGAATGAGGATGAGAGCGTGTGGATCCTTCTTTTGAGTATTTTGCAAAGAGACCCTTTGTGTAGGACTCAATTGAGTTTTATCATGAGGCTCTTCAAAGCCTTTCTCTACAACACCCCATGCATTTTGGGATCCAGGCAACACCTTCATTCGAATGTATCAATTATGAAAATTATCATTTGAAAGAAGAGAGAAATGGAAGGGAAATGTGGAATTGACCATTTTTCTAAGATTAAGAACCTTGCTTTGTTGGATTATCAAGAGAATGACTACACTCAAGATTTTGTCTATGAAGCTAAAGTAAAAGTTTTATTCCACTTAAACAAAATACAAACATTATATCTTTATTCCACTGACTTAAAGAAACAACGTTACAAAGGTTACATGGACATCTATAATCCACAGTGAGACTTTTAAACTTCTCAAAATGTAACACCCAAATAAATCTCACATAACTCATAATAAATCTCATTTAACTCTAAAATATTAAAGGTGTCTAACCTTTAAACTTATGAAAATACCAAAAAATACATAAACTCCTCATTAACTAATTTATTAAAAATAAACTAGAACTAAATTTAATAACTAACCTGCACAAGCTTTTCAATGCACAAGAGTGTCCACGTCGTTCATAATAAGCTGATGTCATCTGACATTATTAACAGTAGATAACTATTAGTTGCCGCATACACCTCGAGCCGATGTTTACGGCGAAACATGCTGCTTCGGGTGCGTTTGCGAACCAAAATTTTAACCATCTTAAAATTTTAATACAATAAAAAATTATAATATAATCTCTCTTTCCCCATCAAATTATTACTTTTCATTATAATAAATATTAAAAAAAAATCATCTCTCTCTTCACTTTTTCACCAAATCCAATAATTCTAAAATTTTAAGCTCCTTAAAATTTTACAAACAAACCCACCGTTTGAAATCAACTAGAAATTTGGAAGCTTAGAAAAAAACTATTTGAAAAGTAACATGCGAGTCATGTCAAAAGTCAAACCCAGAAAAGCCTCTTATAGACTTGAATGGTAAATAAATAAGTAATTTGATGAAATAAATAAATTAATTAAAACTTGAATGGTAAATTAAATCTATAAATAACTATCTTATCCGCTGATATATATATATATATATATATATATATAAATTAATTAATTAAAACTTGAATGGTAAATTAAATCTATAAATAACTATCTTATCCGCTGATATATATATAATGTCCCACCATGCTCTTTTATCTTCTTCTAGAAAATATCAGCAGGCTCAATACTCATGCCTTAGATGTCTACAAATTCTGACACAGTACTGTATTTTCGCATTGTTGATAGCAAGATTATTAATAAAATCTCAAGTTGGGAGGGTCAAGTGTAATTTTTAGATAAAAAAAATATGATATACATGGATACATTTATCTCTTCACACAAGATTGGAGGTATTTGTTACGTGGATTAAAATCTTCTTCAATTTTTTATGTACGGTGCAATTCAGAGAAATATAAATACAACAAGTGGACTATACACCATTTAATGTTGTTCATGTATAATTTCGAATATAAGGAGACTTACAATATGCGAAATTGTATCATCAGCTCCCATTTGTGGAGGGTGGGTCCATGGCTTTTAGATACCAGCATTTTGGGGAGCCCCCATACACTCTTGGATTAAATTTCTTCTTGATCGTTAAAACCTTCCCCGCTGGGTGCAGGAGTGGAATCAAATGATGCTTGCCATTACTATTACTGTTCACTAGTCTAAAAGACAAATGCAACGTGAGAAGATATAAACCGACCGACAGTTGACGTGGGACCTTGATCTAAATCTGCAACCATTAAGAGACGTCCACTTAAATTAATAGTCCCAAAAAAGTAATTTAATCTAATAGTACACACGTATAATTGCTCATTACATGTAAAACCATTTTTTTTCAGAAAAAGGAAAAATAAATAAATAAATAATCTTATGCTCTTGTTAACCAACAGAAGAGTGGGTGCAAGGAATCCCACCACAGCTGTGCTGAACCCCACCACACCACACATCGTCAAATTGGAATTAAGTTATTTTAGCTTTTTTAAAAGAAAAATAGGCATTATATAATATATATTTCAAATTGGTTAATTAATTAAAAGCAATCAATCCGCCGGCTCCAGCTCACTAATAATAAAAAAGAGAACAAAAATAATCTAATTAAAGTATTTGACAAATTGTTGGCAGCCAGTTTCTATTTATTACGTTTTTTCTGATTTCTGAGCGGTTACGCCTGGGGTCAAAAGATCTTTCTCCTTTTCTTCCGTCTCCTGCACCCTCTGCTCCTCAATCTACACTTCACATTCCTCTGATTTCCACAGAAAACAGTGGGAGAGAGATGAGGGAAATCATAAGCATACACATTGGACAGGCAGGGATTCAGGTGGGGAATTCATGCTGGGAGCTCTACTGTCTCGAACATGGAATCCATCCCGACGGGATGATGCCCAGGTCTCTCTCTCTCGATTTACGCACTTATTGATATTCATCGTAATGATCTTTCCTGGTGCTGTATTACAAGTCTTCGCATCTTGATTTGGCTTTACCTCTTTTCTTGTATTCCGTTTTTTCTTTTTTCCCCGGTAGAGTGAATGCACGTTAAAAAAGAGATAGCAAATAGAAGAAATCTCAAACCTCTGGGGATTTGATATCAATGTGAGTTTAATTGCGGGGGTAATTCTCCAATATCAACTCGGAACCTCAGTTTCATGCGACCAACTGCAGCCATTAGTTACATAACTGATGTTGAGGGAAATATAAAGCAATCTGAAATCATCCTCGTCTTCTCTGTTATGTGCAATTGCTTGCTTTTCACCGTTTGTTCTTTTCCCCCTTTTTCAGTACGGTTTTCACCTCATTCGGTTCAAACCCAAGAACTCTTGGTTTGATTTGGTTATGCTTTTTAACTGTGCCGTGAGAAGTGTTTTGACGTTATTATAATGTTAGTTGTGCTAGCACACTTCTAACCTAAATTACACTTATCCCACAAACTGCTATACGCAATCTGAAATCATCCTCCGTCTTCTCTGTTCTATGCAATTGCTTGCTTGTCACCATTTGTTCTTTTCTCCCTTTTTCAGTACGGTTTTCACCTCATTCGGTTCAAACCCAAGAACTCTTGGTTTGATTTGGTTATGCTTTAACTGTGTCGTGAGAAGTGTTTTGACGTTATTATAACGTTAGTTGTGCTAGCATACTCCTAACCTAAATTGCACTTAGATCCCACAAACTGCTATACTTTGTTCAAGGTAAGTTAGACTTTGTACCTCCAAACAGTCGTCTCAGGTGCACACCAAAACTCTCAATGGCAGAAACTTATCCCCGATTTTGTAGTCTCGTCTGAATTTGTGAACTTATAGGTCATGTTTGCAAACATAACTAACTCAAAATTTTGGTAAAAAAATAATGATAAAATAACTTCAAAACAATCTCTTTCTCTATCAAAGCATCTTTTTTCGTTACAATAAACATAAAAAATTCACTCAAATTATCTTTCTCTTCACTTTTTTACCAACTTCCATAAAATTCTAATTTTTCCACTACTTTCTCTCAAAATCCAATAAAACTCTAATCCACCTCAATTTTTACAACATTCCCAAAATTTTCCATAAACTTTTGATTTGCAAACATGGCATATGCGTGATATATGATTAGACATTCCAAGATTTCCCTTTGGGAGCTTAGGAGAGGGAAAAAATAGAGTTTTGAATAGTGTGATATCCCCTGGTTTCACAACTGTTTATGAATACCCAGAGATTGCATCAGAAGCGAGGGATGTCTTATGTCTATAACCAACCACGTGCGCTGAAATTTGGATCATAAGGCACTGATCTTTTGGATAGACTCTTTGAGATTATTGATGGCACTGATCAACCACGTGCACTGAAATAGAGTTTTGAATAGGGTGATATCGCCATGGCCTGTTTGGTTCTGGGGTCATCGGGCTTGTTGTTCTGGCTGTCGAGGACAGGCTCTAATCTCTGGTTTATCTGTAATCAATGGGCTGGCAATATCACTGAAACCTTGCCATTGCCACCAACATTGTAATCTGATCATCATCATGGCTGCCGCAGCTCACGTGGACTGCCACAGAAGCCACCCTGGGCTCCAACAGAATTGAAATGTCATCGATAATGATGTGTTCTTCTTCTTTTTCTGGTGTCTATGGCTGGAGACATCGTTGCAACCCCAAGGGTCAGTTTTGATAAATTTGCTTAATCAATATAGAGGATTTGCACGTGTAATGTACTCGACATGTTTTTGGTTGAAATGAACACGTGTTTTGGTTGGAGAGGCATATTGAAAGTAAAGCTTCAAATTAGGCGTCGTAGGGATATAAATTAGCTACTTGACTGAGTTAGAATGGGGTGATAGTTTTCACTTATTTCTTTGATGCTGTCATGTCCTTTCAACACTGGCTTGTGAATGCGTTGTTATGGCCTGGCATAGGGACCACAGTAGGTTATTGGAATGACTTAGCACCTTAATGGTGCTTGGAGATTGACTCAAGTTAGATTCAAAAACTGGTGAAGGACTCATGTAAAACTATTCCTGGAGGTCTCCATGAAGAAAGACCTTTTTTAAATCAAGCTGATGCAGTGGCCAAGATCAGTATGCTGCACAGGATGACTTGTAGGGAATTGAGTTTTTCTTGGCCACAGGAGCAAACGCCTTGAGATAATCGATCCTATAGGTTTGTTTGAAACCGTTCGCCACAATACGAGCCCTCTCGATAGAGCAATCGGCTTTGTGTTTTTTTTACGCTAATTTTTGGTAGATGTGCTGGATGATTGGCCGGATCATCGTAAAATTTTCCAGAATTCATTTTTAGTGCAGTTGGAGGCTAGCCAGTTTCTATCTGATATTGACTTTAGAATGAGTTGTCGGAACAAAGAAAATTCTGTATTCAGATTTTCTGGACATATCGCACTTGTTTCTGACTTTCACTCATTTCATGACCTAATGAGTTTGACCAATGTTTCCATGCAGTGACCAATCTGTAGGTGCTGCACATGATTGTTTTAACACCTTCTTCAGCGAGACTAATTCTGGCAAGCATGTGCCTAGAGCTATTTTTGTTGATCTAGAACCCACTGTGATTGATGAAGTTAGGACTGGAACTTACAGACAACTTTTTCATCCTGAGCAACTTATTTCTGGCAAGGAAGATGCTGCGAACAATTTCGCTAGAGGCCATTATACAGGTTTAATCATTTCTATTTCACAGTCAAATATGTGAATTTCATGATATTCATTTCATTGGCTTAACAACCACTTGATGCATGTTGTATTTTGCAGTTGGGAGGGAAATCATTGACCTATGCCTTGACCGATTGAGAAAATTGGCTGATAATTGTACTGGTTTGCAAGGTTTTTTGGTATTTAGTGCTGTTGGTGGTGGCACTGGCTCTGGTTTGGGTTCATTACTTTTGGAACGCTTGTCAGTGGACTATGGGAAGAAGTCAAAACTTGGCTTCACTATCTATCCTTCTCCTCAGGTACTTCCACAAAAGCCTTTTGGAAAAATACAGGAAAGGCTAAATGGGGGAAGTTTGGCTCTTAGAGATAGTGAATTTGACGCCGCACCTGATTCTCTGTGCATATTTGAAGAATTAATTGTGTTTTAAGTTCCTAATTTAAATCTGAAGGGACAGCAATAAATCTTGAGAAATGAACATCTCGAGGATCTAGGTCTCAAAAACTATTTGAGGTTTTCAGAAAGGCCCATTGTGAATTTTGAACAGTGTTAAAACCCTTAGATGATGGTCCACAGGAAACAGGAAGCAATTAGTCGGAAATTTAGGGCAGAGACCTATTTTCAAGACCAAAAATGTTATAGACTTTCCATGTAGCCATTGCCACATAATTTTTGTTCTCTTTTTGCTGGATGGTTCTCATGCTATACATACAAAACTCTGACAGCACAACCCTTATTTTGTGTATATGTGCAGGTATCTACAGCTGTAGTGGAACCATACAACAGTGTTCTCTCCACTCATGCCCTACTTGAGCACACAGATGTGTCTGTGCTTCTAGACAATGAAGCTATATATGATATCTGCAGGAGATCCTTAGACATTGAAAGGCCGACTTACACCAACTTGAATCGCTTAATATCCCAAATCATCTCTTCTTTGACCACTTCCTTGAGGTTTGATGGGGCCATTAATGTGGACATCACCGAGTTTCAAACTAACCTTGTACCATATCCTCGTATTCATTTTATGCTCTCCTCATATGCCCCAGTGATCTCAGCTGCAAAGGCTTACCATGAGCAGCTATCAGTTCCCGAGATCACTAGTGCAGTGTTTGAGCCCTCAAGTATGATGGCCAAGTGTGATCCAAGGCATGGGAAGTACATGGCATGCTGCTTGATGTATCGTGGGGATGTTGTACCCAAGGATGTGAATGCTGCTGTTGCGACCATTAAGACAAAGCGGACAGTTCAATTTGTTGACTGGTCAGTTGTTTCTTCTTTTCTGTTTTTGGATTAAGAAATAACTTTTATTCGTTACAGAAAGATAAGATTATAGAAACAGTAAAAACCTGATAACAAAGCTATTAGCAGCACACAGATAAATACCTCACCTGTTCACTTTAGGAAATCCAACTCTTTAAGGGGGGGACATCATTCAGTTCACCCTCTTTGAAATAGAAAATTTTATATTTTCTGGAATTACTGTCCTTTGCTCAACCCCCCCACCCAAAAAAATTTAAACCGATAAAAAGAAAATAGAAAAGTGGATATTCTATTCAAATAAGGTTGTTTCTTTGGATGTCTAACCTTGTCCACATTTTATGGTGTTCTCCATGGATGGAAAATGTTGGTTGGTGTAAATCCTGATTTTGTGGTCAATGGAAGAGTACCCTTTTAGCGTAAAATTTTCTAAACTTCTTGGCACGCCAACCATTTATGGATCTTCACTTCAACCATTTAAAATTCTTGGCACGTAAGATTTGTGGATTTGGGTGTTTTAAATTTTGTTGACTTTGGTGGTTTTGGATCATCATTTTCAAATACAATTTGGTGTTGAAATTTCCTTCATTTGGGACCTGGCTTTATTAAAATTGGGTCTAATTTAAGTTGGATTTGCTTTACTTTATATCTCAATGTTGCAATCTACATGGAGCTTTCTGCATTTGAATTGTCCATTACAGTTGAATTATACAAGCGGGTTTTAAAAATAGATGGATTGTGGGTGAGAATTTATATGAATTAAAATGGTTCTCTGTAGGCTTTGTGAATTTTGTGGTCTTGAGTTGATTAGTTCAGCCGAACTACTGGTGTGTTATCTATCTTCTCCCATGGCATTTTTTTTTCTCCCTTTCAGTTGTTTGCAGCACTTGTGGTTTTCCGTCTCTTACAGTGGTTTTTTTCTACATGAACATTGAAAAACGTATAGGCAACAGCTTTCCCAAAATGCTTTGGGCATTTGACAATCAATTTTTGTTTTTTATGAAGAACCAAATAGAACTTCAGGTGAAGCTTTAGTTAGTAAAAATAGTTAAAAAATTGTGTCAATCGAGGAGGATATTTTAGGACATTTCTAATGAGGTAGCAGACAAACAATGTGGGACAGAGGTTTCTGTTACCACAAACTAAGAACTCTATTGAACTGAGCTCAAGGCATGGAGCAAGATATGCCTCAGGCCTTACAAGATCGTTTGTTGAAAATCCTAGGACTCCCGAACCAACTTTCATCTTATGGTCATGAACCAAAAAAGAAACCCTTTCATCTTACTATCTGCAGGGGAAAAGATTAATATTTTTTTTGTTATTCTAGTAAACACACTTTCTTTCCCCTTAAATATAGTAGGTGTGAGCATTCATGGAAGACCACTTGGGACCCCCCCCCCCTTTTTTTTTTCCGAATCCTTCCGTTTCATTACTATTGAGTACATATCAATCTTGGGAAAATTTCACTTTGCGCTTCCAACCTATGGTGTCCATTTTGCTTCTAAACTACAAATTTTGTCACATTGCTCCCCTCAAATTATCAAAATTTATTAATGTGCACCCTAATTAGATCTCATGCTTGAAATGAGTTGAAAAATAGCCTATTTAGCACAATCTTGACAGTTGGATCTTATCAGAGGCAGCACATTGATGATTTTTGATAGTTCGACGGCGCAATATGACAAAATCGATAATTTAGTAGGACAACATTGACATCATAGTTTGGGTGCATAAAGTGAATTTTTCCTTCAATATTCTACTTTTTTTTTAGTAACCTTCAATATGTTACTCAGGTAATTATGATGATGTTATTGAATTAAAACGAACTTGAATTGTCTGAAGAATGGTATCATTTTTATTTTTGTTACTTAAATTGATTTTTATACATTTTCCGGTAAAGATATTTGTTTTCTTCCATATTATTTGGTTTGGCTATGGACTATATGTTGCATTGTGATGGTTGATATAAACAGTATGACAAAGGAACCACTCTACTAGAAACTTCAACATATTTTGACTGGCATTTTACCACACAACTCCCATAAAATTAACCCTGAAGGCCTCTACCACGGCATTATTGGTGTGTCTGTTTGGCTGAGAAGAAAATGGTTTGGCCATTCTAGGAGTGTGATTCCCTATCAGGGATGATGATATTCTTAGCCTGGATTGATCTGTTAAGTTTGCTATCAAGTAGCGCGGTAGAGATATCATTCATGTTTTCGTAGTGGGGCTGATAGAATTTGGGGAGAGATACAACTTATCTGTCATTTCTCTTTCTTATGATCTTGAGTTGTTCAGGTGCCCAACTGGTTTCAAGTGTGGTATAAACTACCAGCCCCCGACAGTGGTACCTGGTGGTGATCTTGCCAAGGTGCAGCGTGCGGTTTGTATGATAAGCAACAATACAGCGGTGGCTGAAGTTTTCTCCCGAATTGACCACAAATTTGACCTCATGTATGCCAAGAGGGCATTTGTGCACTGGTATGTTGGTGAGGGCATGGAGGAAGGTGAGTTCTCAGAAGCCCGCGAGGATCTTGCTGCTCTTGAAAAAGACTATGAGGAGGTGGGGGCAGAAGGAGTTGATGATGAAGATGAAGGAGAAGATTACTGAAAATAGTTTTTGACGAATCAAAAGTTCTGTCTATCCTTGTACGTCTCTCTCGTTTTATTCTCCAACTTCAGACTGTCATAATTGTTCTCTATCTTTTGAGACGAGGTTTCTGAACGTCTAATTGAATCGCTTGTGCTATCCATGTATAATTCAGTCAACTCTTTCTGGTGGGTCATAGTTCATACATATGCATAAATTGGCATAATTTGATATGATAAGTAGAGACTGATCGATGCAAAACCAGGACAAACGTAGAATACCCATTCACTGTGTGAGAGAATCGTGACGCCCATGACGATGAGTTCACTTTCTTTTGGGATAGGAAGTTTTTTTTTCTAAGTGAAAAGAGTGGAAGGTGGTGACCAATGTAGCCAACGTCCCTTAAGCGTGACTATAGAAATTCTCACTTGAGCCATGGCTACTTGTCTCGAGACGGGAGGATCGTCACCACAACCTCACCAGCATGCAAGTGATAATAGAGGCGGACGGGTTCGATCCAAGGATCTCCCCCCACTAGGGCTGTAGGACCGGAAATTCGGTCGGATTTTTGGACCAGAATGCGGTCGGACCGGATTTTCGGTCCTACTAATATAGAGGACCGGACCGGTCTAGTTGAAAGCAGTCCGGTCTGGACCACTTAAGTGGTCCAGACCGGTTTTATTTTTTTAAAAAAATTTTAATGCCTCACTGCGCAGTAGGCTCTGTTACTATACAAAGTCTCTGTGCATGAGAGATATATACTTTTATCTTTTTTTAAAAAAATTGAAATGTGGTCCGATCCGGACCGGTTTCTAAAAATCTTGAACCGGACCGGACAACATTAATCTGGTTTCATGAATCCGGTCCAGACCGGACCAGATTCATCTGATAAAAACCACAAAACCGGTCCGGTCCGGTTCTGCTTTGCCCTACCCCCACAACCTTTCTTAGGTGCCTTATTTCAAACCCACATACCACTTGAGCTACCATGCTCGTGGTTTTGGGATAGTAAGATGATATGGTACTATAGCTAGCACGTTTAGATTCCAATTTTTTTTTCCCTTTTTTTGGGTAGCACGTTGAGAACTTGAAAATGGTGCTCTGAGAGCTATGTTGCGGCTTCATTTGGTGTTTGGATGCCAAATACTTTTATCCATCCTAAATATTTAACCTTCATTATAAAATAATGTCTCTTTATCAAATCATCTCTTTCTTCACTTTTTCACTTATTCTTATAAACTAAAATTTTTATCCAAAAGAGGTGACTCCCCCAATCAGATATAAGGTTCAGCAGTATCGTTCTCATTGGTACCCTATGTTTCCTTCTTTTTGTTTTAAAGCAAATATCATTTTTATTTTACATAGTAATATTACAAACTACAAAGACTGGACAGAGTTGAGAGCCCATCAGAAAATACACTGAACACTGGCCAGGAGTAAAATAATACAATGCTAACAAAGATAGGCTCAAGACCATCAAAATAGGATGCTCCAAAGGGGCAGACATGGGCACCGGCGGCCGAGAAGAGGATGCAATCAAGGTACACTTGGGCGCTGTAGATAATCCAAACTACCAAACAGGACTGGAGTCTCTTCTACAAGACTCCCTTGCTGCTGTCGCGTCCCCCCTATTGACTGGAGGCTGGAGCTCAGTGATGTACCTAGGCTCTACTCGGGAAAAGATTCAACTATAAACAATTTAATAAAAAAAATTCAATGGACCCTTGGATATGTTTCTTTAAATCAAAACGTCACTTTGTATGACTTTGCAGAATTTATTTTTGTTTACAGATATTGGTGCCCAATTCATTCAACACTTTTTCATCTCTTCAATATCTTAGAGCAGGCTACGCCTAATCTTGATCTGCTCTTCTCTCCCTCCATTTCTAAGGAGGAAAATTTATCTCTCATTGCATGATCTAATTGAGAAAGAGATAGATGTAATACGTGGATCTTTCAACATTTAATGACTCATGTAAAATATCGAATATTGTAAGTCCTACATTCAATATATGCTGCGATTTTTCTCTTTCCAAATTGGATGACCACGGGAGGAAGAGAGAAGAAAAAGAGCAAAGAAGAAAAAAATAAGCAGAAAAATAAAGAGAAAAATAAAATTGTGTATTGGATTCAATATTAATTAGATTGATTGACTTAATGAATTTAACGTTTATATAGGTGTGGTTAGATTGAGTTCTAATGCTAGAGAAATTAAGTTTAAATGTACATATATTGTACGGATTTCTTGGACTTTGTACGTAAAAACTTGCAGCCTCTGCGATCAATATGTCAGGTGGATATATTCAATGGGTCAAGCCAAACATGGTGGAAAATATGTTCAACGTTGTTTTCAGAATTGAACCTATTTGATCATCAACTCTTTCCTCATACGAGAGGGCAATTAATAACCTGATCCAATACGTATTTGACATATTAATAAATCAATACAATTAGCGAAGGAATTAACCAAGGTAATATTTAACGTGTTAGCCAGACTCATTTGCCCTCTAATTAAATGGACCAGTCAAAATACTTATAAATTGGTGAAAATTGGTGATAAATATCTTTTAAATTTGGCATGTATGGTGTGTAGTACTCTCAAGAAATTAAACTCGATCATCAAAACAACTGTGTGAGAGAGATCAGGGGAGTCGTTGATACTTGATAGTCAAAATAAACTGATGAGGATTTTCTGCAATTTGCTGTCTAAATAATACAATTTGGAGAGATATATACAACAGATTGACTCTACACCATTTAATTCTACTCATGTAAAGTTTCGGACAGTATAGACCCTACCATGAGATGCACTTGTTGTGTTTATTTTTCTCTGAATTGCACATTTTCTAATTTAGACAGTAAATTGCAGATGATCAACCTGATCCAAAACTAATTAGTAGCGAGAGGCACAGTTGTACATGAGAGAGATCATATATTTAAACGTGCTTTTTACCTTAACTACACAACCAGAGAGAGAGAGAGAATTGCAGTCAAAATTTACAATCTGGGTAGGTATGCATGAGTTATACATTGACTCACGCAGTTAGTCAGTTATTTACAAATTTACTTCCGCGTGCCACCTAGACGACTAAGAAACAGCAACTTTCTACTCATTAAACCGAACAGAGTAGATAAAAAAAAGCTATACAAATTAACAAACTCCGAGCAATCAAATGTATCCGGATTTGTAGGTGCTGGCAAAGAAAAAAACAATCCAGATAGACAGGTGCATTTACCTTTTCTATCCTCACCAACTATACATAAATGAAAATATCCAATTATTTAGTCCGGGGACATTTTTGGGATCCACAAAGAATTTCATTGTTACTGCTACGGAGTCTCCCTACTGTAAAGCCTTTATTTTCGTTCAGAAAAACTTACGAGGCGGAATCACACTGCCATGGAAACATCGGATACAGCAACAAACCTTCGTTAAAGCAACGGTATACAACCAGCTTCAGCTATAGCCATCCTATATTAAAGCCTGATCAAGGCCCTCTCCAAGTGCCCAAATCAACTCCAACTGATCATCAGAATCAACCATAACTCAACCAACTCCGGTCCTCCAAACTTCTTGGTTCATACAACAAAGAAGAAACCAAACAAAAATTAAATTTTAAAACCTCGTACGGACATCGATCCATTGGGTTCCACTGAGATTGTTATCGCGGCTCATACAATATTAGCCAACGCCGCCGTTAACGTTGCGGCTGTTCTTACCGGCCTCTATCATCAGTGTTTCCGTCCTCAAGACCAGCAGCATGGTTTCCTCTGCTTTCCACATTGTAGAGATCAATTTGGTATCGGCCAGAGAGTTGGAGCCGGTGTCCAAGTCCATGCAGACGTACGCCGTCACATGGTTCCATGTGGAGCGCAAGTTACTGAGCCGCGTCCCAAGATGGGGATACGAACCCAACTTGGAACGAAAAATTCTTGTTCCGCGTTGACGAAGAGTTCCTCCACTCCGGCACGTCGGCCATCACGATCCAGATATACGCCACATCGTGGATGCGTGATATCATAGTTGGCACTGTTCGTGTCTTCCTCAGCAATCTCCTCCCTCCCTCATCTTGCGACCAAGGAAAGTGCAGAATGCGGCTGGTGGCGCTCCAGCTCCACCGCCCCTCTGGCCGCCCACAAGGAACTCTTAACCTTGGTGTCACTCTCCTCGACAGCATCTTGGATAGCATGTGCATAACGAGCGAGCTCAGTGCATCAGCGGACGGGTCATGTTGGGATCTGGGGGAAGTCAAGACTCAAAAGCAAAGCAACCCGAAAAGCCTCGGAGATGAGAAAACCCAACAAACCAATCCCGTGATCAAGCTCAAACGCTCCCAAAGAGAACAATCCAATTTTGATGGAAACTCTCTGGAAATGAGCTCCAAATGTGATGACGCGGAGCTCGCGTCTCTGGAGAAGGCCGGGAATGCGCTAAGCTCCGATATGGAGCAATCACTAGAGGTGGTCGTGGAAGCAATAGCCAAGGAACTGAACCAGACCGCCGGGGTTGACGACATGGAGAGCTCTATATTGGATGATACCGAGGAAAGCAGCGCAGAAGGGTTGAAGAAGAAGATCGCAAAGTGGCGGATGGAGCTTACCCCTGTATATGACAATGATCAATACCAGAAGTTAATTGCGCCGAGACAAAAGAGCCGTGGGCACAGGCGTAGACGGTCGAAGGGAGGCGGGTTGTTTTCGTGCTTTGGCAATGCTTATGGGTGTGAGTTTTCCGTAATCTGTGGTGGAGTCGGGAAGAAGAGGAGGCCGGATGATGCTAGCAAGGTTCAGTTACTAAGCACAATATCAGAAGTGACGTCCTTTGATAAATTATACCTGTAAGAGTACATTGATTTAAAAAGAACGTCGGGGAACAATTCTAAGATTGAACAATATTTATGGGATAATTTTTTTCTCGAATTTGCTCTCAGATAATGTTCAAATTAATTAATAAAATGATGAATGGTCCAATTCAAATAATAAATTAGTAAGTATCATAATTTATTTTTACTTCTTTTTTTGCCCATTTTCAAATTAGTTGCTTGTATTTTGAAACTCAAAAACTCAGTCCTTGGACACTTCTTAAAATGTCCACCTTCCCTATAATGGACTAACGGTGCTCCTGCTATATCATCACATTGTCACGTCATCATGTGAGGTGGAGGGAACACATGCACATAAACTCTACCACTAACTGCCACATCAACCCCCAAAAAAATTGTTTTCCCTTCCTCTCCTGGCCTGCGCGCGGTGGGTTTCGGTTCCTCGATCACCATTATCAAGAAAACCATCATATCAACCGAATGAAGCGGAAACGAAATGACTTATATCAATTTACACGGTGAGTGTGAAGCACTAAGGATAAGACATAGAGATGCTGAAGATTAGCTGGGGCACGAATATAATATTACTTAGTCATCTAAGGAAACAAACACCTAGAGAGAAAGGGCATTCGACATGAACACATCATCAGGGAATCATTTTGGATTGTTCTTATTGAGTAGGTTTTTGCTTTTTTGTCAAAGACATGTATATTCTATATGATCAAAACCAAGGGAGGAATATATGTATTACAGAATGCAGAGGAAGGCTCCACAACTTCTCTTTTGGAAGAACATGTGCCAGCCTTAGGCAGAAGCCATTCTACACCTTACGTGGAGAGAGGGGAATTAGTTAGTCTTTTAGTTTGTTATTCTATTATGCTGAGCAGTAAGATGCTCCCGATGTCTGTAGGTGGTTAGCTTGTTTTTTATTTGATCCCGATGTATTCTTTTTTAATTCTTTGAGCAACTGTATATAGACCTTAAGTTTGTTCATTAGTAAATATACAACGAGAGAAATTCTCTTCAAAATTTAGCTTTCTTCTCTTTCGTTTATTACAATATGTGAAAATTTGTTTCTAGCATTGTTCTTCAGTAGATCTTTTTATTTTATCCTTTTTTTTCCCTCCGTCTGTTTGTTCAAAGTTTTCTTTAGAGAAATATTGTTTCATAAATTTCGATAACTTTTATCTATTAATGTAAATGGGTCAATACATATCTCTACAAAAGAAGCAAAGATAAGGGTTTGGAGGTTCTGCTGCATGTGCAAAGAGAAGGGTCAATGCATATCTTTACTATTTGTATTTTCAGCCCGAGCTATCAACTTTACTTGTGATAATTCTTGCTTGCTATCCGATCCGGATGGTAGGCTCATAACCACATTCTCTTGTGCAAGATTTACAATGCACTGCTGACGCATTCCCTACAATCGCAAGCCCTTAAATAACCTTCACACTGCACCATCACTTCCACTCCCTCACCTAAATCAGGTGCTATATAAAAAGAAGGCTTAAATGCACCCCATGCCCCTTGGGTATGCCGAATGAGCAAATATGCCCCTGAGGTAAACAAAGTCATTTTCATACCCCTGAGGTATACTTTCAGGAGCAAATATGCCCCTCCGTTATGTGCCGTTTGAAACCCAAACGGTAAATGCTGACGTGTCAAAATTTGACACGTCATCACCAATCAAAATGAGACACCTGTCATATTTTCGAAATTAAAAAAAAAATGCAAAACAGAAGGGGGAGAACCCCCCGAGCGGCGAAGGGAGCTGGGCTCCCTTCGCCGCCGCGAGGGGTGGCCGCCAGCCACCCCCGCGGCTCGCGCCGTGCGGGGGTGGCCGGCAGTGGCCACCCCAGCGAAGGGGGAGCCCAGATCTGGGCTCCCTGCGTCGCCAGGGGCGGTCGCGCGCCGCCAGGGGTGGCCTCGAGCCACCCCTGCGTCTCCCCTGCTCAGGGGTGGCGCGCGGCCGCTGCTGGCGACGCGGGGGAGCCTAGATCTGGGCTCCCCCTTCGCTGGGGTGGCTGGCGGCCACCCCTCGCGGCGGCGAAGGGAGCCCAGCTCCCTTCGCCGCTCGGGGGGTTCTTCCCTTCTGTTTTGCGTTTTTTTTTTTCAAAAATATGACAGGTGTCTAATTTTGATTGGTGATGACGTGTCAAATTTTGACACGTCAGCATTTACCTTTAGGGTTTCAAACGGCACATAACGGAGGGGCATATTTGCTCCTGAAAGTATACCTCAGGGGTATGAAAATGACTTTGTTTACCTCAGGGGCATATTTGCTCATTCGGCATACCCCAGGGGCATGAGGTGCATTTAACCCTAAAAAGAATTAGACTATTAGAAAAAAATAATAGCAGAGAAAAGCCTTATAAGTGAATTGTTGGGCTTATACTAAATTGAGTCCAATAGCATTGGTGATTTTTATTTTGAGGGCCTACAAGTATTGAGGTGGGCTTAGACATTTTTTTAATATTGCGTAGTGAAAATCTGGATCGTTGAAATCAAGTAGCCCAAGCTTTCTGCCTCCTTCAGATCCACGCACACAATTCTTGAGAAAGAGAACTCCAGAGAAAGTTTTTCTAGAGAGAGAACGTTTTGGCCTAAATGAATTATCTATCTCTAAAATGAAATCTGAGCTATTTATAATGGCATACTCAAAGTTTCTCATGTGCTTATGAGTGAGATCTTTAGAGATCTCAAATATTGGCCATAGGATCATCATGAAAAAACTCTTTTTCATTTAATTTCCTTATATTCTGTATTCGAATTTATAGGTTTCTAGAAATTGTGATCGCGTCTATTAACATATCACAATTGACCCCTGAGATAATGAGACTATTTTTCGTGAAATTCCTTTTATTAACATTTATTTGTTTATTTATCCTTCCATAATACTATATTCCACATGAGCTAATAAGACCGAAATAATATCATCGATTAAGTCCCTAGCTTATATATTTCTTAATTCACACTCTATAACTCGTTGGACTCTCAAATTGTTTCTAAACTATTTCACAAATATATATATATATATAATTTCGAAAATCATTTTTGCAAAACTCCACTGGTCAGTGATTTCTTTTGGAGTCCAACTATATACAAATATATTGAATATACTGCCTCAAAGAGACTGGTGGATCCTTGTTGAGCATTTACACCAGCTCATTTATCTTGTACAAGACCCAACGTTGTCTGGAATATTTGACCTACAAAGATCATCACCAAATGACTCGGTCAAGGCACAAGTACAAAACAAACAGACCTGCATAAACCTCTCAAGTCTAAGGATACAATAAACTAATTATGTTCAATACCTTTTCAACATCGGTGATCACTTACAAAAGGTATTCATATTTGATCTCGTTCAGTGCATGTACTCTTACCCTGCTCTTACTTGTATGATCAAGGTCACTACCTCAATGACGGAGTCTATCATCCTATTTAAGAGAGGCACAATGAGCGTAAACCTATTTGTTCATAAATATGTACCTCGGTTTAGAAAAAATTTCAAGTGAACAAGAAACCGAAAAGTCATACTCCTCGTCTTTTGATTCATTAATCATCGGCATGATTTTCTACAATTTCACTTAACAATATAACTCTGTAACATCTCATGTTACAATAGTATACATAATAAGTAATAAACACTCTGACACTAAAAGAAATAATTATCTCATAATTATTCTAATAACTGGTTTTGAGGGCATATTTCCAACAATTATAAATAGGATAGAAGAAGGAAGTACCTAAAGCAAGAGGCCTAGCCCATTTAATTTGGAGGGTGCATGGGAGAAATTTAAATTTTATAAGGAAAAAACATTGAGATAGCTAGTCGTTCCCTCCATGCATGCAATAGAGGTAACTTTGGCAATGATGAGGAATTAAAACATTAACTAACTACAACAAATTTAACTTTTTGAGACCGATTTTAAGATCCTCCCAGAAAAATAGGAGAATAGTGTTTTTCGGGAGAAAATTAAAATTGTCTTGAAAAGTTTTTTGTTGCATAGATTTTTTCTTTTTTCTGTTCCAAAAAAAAGTTGATTAGCTGGGACGAAATTATGTGTAGTCTCAAAAAAGAGGCTTTTTAGGGACAAATTTTTATGTCCCTAAAACTCCTTTCGAACACACTTGATCGTTATAACAATAAGGAATCTTTTGGAACAAAAATTTGTTTAATTCCAAGAAAAAACGTTCAAACACTTATCACTTTCCGTTTGAACACTTATCACATTCTTTTGGAACACTTTTAAATATCGTTCGAACGAAATTTGAATGAAAAAAAAATTAAGTGCCTAAATTACCCCCCTTTTTTTCCCTTTGGAACGCTTTTAAATACCATTCGACCGCGATTTGAATGAAAATAAAAAATTAAGTGCCAAAATTACCCTTTTTCCATTGGAACGCCTTTAAATACCGTTCGAACTAGGTTTGAATAAAAAAAAATAATAAGCACCAAAATTACCTCCATTTTTTCCGTTAGAACGCTTTTAAAGACTGTTCGAATAAAATTTGAATGAAAACAAAAAATTAAGCTCCAAAATTTCCCTTTTTATGTTGGAACAATTTTAAACATTGTTAAAAAAGCCTCGTGTAATCAAAATAAAAAGATGAAAATTGAGAGAGTGAAGGAGAAGGAGGAGGAGGAGATGGAGAAGGAGAAGAAGATGACAAAGACAGTTTCCTCATTTTTGAATGTTCGAACAGTTCATCCATCGTTAGATTGCTTCCCTATTTGAACAGTTCATCCACCTGTTGGCTTTTGTGCTCAATCGAGATTTTGATTATGACAATAAATGGATGAGTTTACAAAATGGATATCTTCAAAGACAAAGACAACTTGACGAAAAGAGTCAAACCTTGAAGAAAAAGAAACAAGAAGATGCAAGGAGCTTAAAGTGAAGATTCAAGACCTTAAGGTATAATCCTTGTAACTCTTTATTTCACATTTGACAATGATTTGAATCACGCACTTGCATATCTTTCAAAACATACATAAACCGTTTTAAGTTTTGTTTGAAAGATTAAAATGTTTTTATAGGTTTCAAAACATCTCAATCAAACCTCCACACCTTCATAGTTTTTATGGGGAAGTATGTCTTCAAAATTGGGTGTTTAAAAGTGGTCAAAAACCTTGTTTTTAAAAGAACCGGATCATGCTTTAGTTGAGGAGGTCGACCGGCTGTTCAAGCGGTCGACCGGTACTTCGACTGCCTCATGTAGCGGTCGACCGGTTGGTTTTGACAAAAGAGTCGTTGAGCTTCTGACAATATGACCGTTTGAATAACGGTAACTTGAAGCGGTCGACCGGTTCATGAGGCAGTCGACCGGCTCGTTTTAGTAAAAACTCTCCAACGGCTATAAACGGCTAGTTTTCTTATGTGGCCTATAAATACAACTTCATTTCGTCTAAAATCATAATCAAACGACCACATATCATTTCTACTACTTGAGAAATATTATAAACTTTCTTATTCTATATTTCTCATATTCACACAAAACACACTTTCATATCCTTGTCTTTGTGTGAATAAAGAGATAGACCCTTCATTTACATATCTACTCTATCAAGAGAGTTTTGTTCTTGTGAGGTTGTTCACTAAAGATAAAGCTTTGAGAGTGTATATCTCAAGCTTGGAGAGGTTGTGAGTGGTGAGCCAGAAAAACCACTTGGGTGGGTTTGAGTGTTGAGCCCGGGAGAAAACACTTGTACGGTTCACTAGCACCCGGAAGCTAGTGTGTAAAGCTATTGGAGAATAGTGGAAACCTCAAGGCTCGGTGATGAAGCTTGAGGGGTGGATGTAGGCGGGTTTGCCGAACCACTTAAAAATACTGTGTTTGCTTCTCTTATCCATACTCCTTACTTTAACACTTACTTACAGTTCCGCATATTATATACTTGTGCTAAAGTAGTATTTACTTGCAAACACAACTTTGGGAGTTTTAACCGAAAAGTTGAGAAAACCAATTCACCCCCCTCTTGGGTTGCCTTAATCCTGAAACTAGGATTCACAATTGGTATCAGAGTTTGGTGCTCATTATACAAGATTTAACCATCTTGAGTTAGAATGACAACTTCAAGCTTCAATAATCAAGTTGAAGGGTAACAAATTTGTGAAGCCCCATTTCTCATTCATGATTTCACTCTCCTTCTCAAATCCTAGCCCCTTTGAATAAACCTAACCCTAACTAAGGTCCAGCCACCGCCAGTCTTCCCCCCTTCAGCGGTCGCCGCCAGTCTTCTTGTGGCCGGTCTCTTTGCTCCTTAGTCACCGTCAAATACTGCCTACTGGACGTTTGGGCTTCAAATTAAAGAAGAAGTCACAGCCCTTACCTCAAGTCAGTGAAGTCACGGCCCTTGGCCCCTCAACCTCACTGCCCTCAGATATTGTGTGAACAGTGACGTGTGTTGCTGGCTGTTGGAGTGTTGGTTGTTGCTACTTGCCTTGCTGTTCATCTTTGCTCAGAGCATAAGGGTCTTTCAGTTGCTTCCTCTGCTTACCACATGGCGGAGCGTGGATCGTATGGCCTGGCTCCTCAACTAGGGTTTCATATAGATCACAAAGTGTCTCAAGTTTCCACTCCTCCTTTTCAACATTAATATGAAACTATGAAGTAACCGTCTGCGTCTTTACGATGGGGTTCTCTCGGTGCTTTAGAATAGAAGCCAAAGAATTCCAAGTCTCAGTCAGTACTGGTGGTACGATCAAGGTGTCTGAATGGAGTAGAAAGGGTTTTAACACTATTACCTTAGGTCGGTTTGGTGCTGTTTGGTTGGCAAATTTGGCCGGTAAGTTGCTGGCGGCTGCTGATGATAGTCCTTTTTCGTTGAGGTTCAATGAAGCTTCGAGAGCATATCTGGCTTAGAGGTGTCGGAATAAGGAGGGGTGGTTTGTCTCTATTATTGAGTATGGGCAAGGTCGACGTAGAGGGGTGGTTATGATCCCAGATGGTGTCGATGGGAGCGGCTGGATTTTGTTGGCTGATTGTTTTCAGGCGGTCGTCGATTTTCTGGGCGTTTCTAGGCGAGGAGGTTCATCGTCGAATGCTACGGGTTGGAGCGTAGGTGTATCATTAGCCGATGCCGTTAAGAGGGATTCTCCTCCAATCTTCGACATGCTTCTTTCAAATTTTGAAGCCAAGCCGAAAGCTGCAATGGGTTTTGGTGCTACATCTGCGAATGCTGCGAAAAGGACGGCACCTGCCGGTGTGGCAGCTGACAGTTCAGGTCCCAAGGGGGTGTTTCAATGCGACATCGTTGGCGAATTCGGGCGTGGCTTTCTGTTCGGATCACTTTCGAACTAGGCTAATGGGCCTAAAAACGGAACTGAAGGCCCTTATTCAGGCCTTTTGCTTGATGGGTGAGGTTGTCTTTCTTGATTCGGGCATTGCTTGTAAAGATTGTGGGGTCCAGTTCAGTTAAGCCAAGATGTGGCTTCCGTAAGGGCTGGGTTGGGTATCGCTTCAAGTGGGCCCAAGGACGTGAGCTCTTCTGATTCGGAAGGGGTGGAGTGCGGAGTGGTGGACCCAGTGGGTATCGAGCTGGGTGTTGAGCAGGATGGGCAGGGGGTCCAATTGGTTGCAGATACGGTGAAGTTCTTGGGTGGGCTTGGTTCTGGGCCGGGTGGGCTTGCAGATCCGGGTGATGGGCAGGAGGGGATGGCTGACCCGAGAACCCTGTTTGAACCCGATAACTGCGCCATCTCCGATCCGCTGGAGATGAACTCGGGTGCTGACCGGAACACTCTGCCGGTGGACGAAAGGCCCTCGTCGACGACGTCTGTGGTGGCAGAGATGGGTTCCGATGACTCGCCGGCGCTGGAACAGTCCAAATGATCGAGCGTGTCTTCAGTGTCTGTATATTTGTCGATAACTAGCACGTGCAATTTGGATAGCAGCTTGACTTCCAAAACTTCCCAGGTGAATGGAGATTCAACCATGTGCATCATATTCTCTAGTGCAGAAAAAAGGCGGTTTGTCTACCTTTTACTTCATTCTACCCAACTCAGTCAACACTTCCTCGAGTTTTGCATTCACATGGGCTTCATGATTCCTAGTGGGTAGAAATAGTTTTTCCTCGTGCTGCTATACCAAGGCATCTGCTCCAACTTGCCTTATGAATTTGTCTTAGCTCGTGGGTGGTAATTGTCCAAGAATCACTATATTCATCATCATGTGAGCCTTCTACTCCTTCCTTTACTTCTCGTGGCTGCCATAAGACGTTTTATCTTCAAGAACTAACGTTACCACAAACAATTCCAACTGATGAATCAATTGATTTATGATGACCACTTTGAACAGTTTCTTGCTTTAAATCGCTCCTCAATTGTCACGCCCGAAAATCTATCTAGACACACACAACAATTTTCCCCTGCCAAGAGGAATGAATTCTCCACTACTAAAGTTAGTTTTCTGTCAATCCAAATCCTCTCTACTTTCTTTCAGTAATAACTATGTACGTCCTTTGTCTTCCTCTTCGTCATTTTATACTCGTTTTGTTATATTTTCCACATCGTGGTTATCCTTGATAACTATCAAGTCGTGGGTTGTTGTCTTGTTTCCACGTCTCAGTTATCCTTGATGACTGTTAAGTCGTGGGTAGTTTCTAGATTATCATGTGTCTAATGGTTATTAGTGGTTCATTAGCATGAGTGGTTCCCTATTTATGTTCAGATTGGTGGACTTCCTTCGTTCGTATACTGGGTTTGAGTGTTTGGTATCACTGACACGGGCCCACAAGGTCGGGCGAGCCCAAATTATGTATCATTACTCAAGCACAAAGGATGATGTGTTTTAGTCCTAATAATAAGATCCTTACACGTTCTAATACACAGTCTGAAATAAGCCAAGACATTAAAGAATTCAACAATGGTCCAAATCGAATTAGCTAAAACAAAGGCAAAATGAGCAACTGAACAAGTAATACATTAGCTAAGTTTGTCTAGGCCGTCGATAGAACCCAATAATGTGTTGGTTAAATGTGAACCATTATTATAACTTATTAGGACCTTCCTCTTAGGACAAAATCAAACTCAAACTTGCCCTCCCTAGTAAGTAAATTTGCCCCGCGATGCTATTCTAGTACTGGTTCATTGAAGATTCCTAATACGTATTGCAGAATCGATCGTTCACTGACCCCAACAAGTTAGAAGAGGCATAAAGAGTCAATGAAAGATAACTGACTCTAACATATTAGAAGAGGCATAAGGAGTCAACGATCGATGACTGACCCCCAATAAGTTAGAAAAGACATAAAGAGTCAGTTGGCTTGGGTGATAGATTGACAGTTCTTTGCTTAATGTTAATTTGTCTAGCGGAGCAACTTAAAGCTTGGTAAAAAGTAATAAATACACTTTGCACAATGAGTACCATAAGACATTGCATCACAAACTACCATATGTCACATTGCACTACTAACTACTAATTTTAGATACTTTACGGTTTGCACCCTCCATCAGAATTTACCATCAATTTGGATGAAAATATTTTTTTTGTGCATAAAATGAAGTTTGTATCCCTATTTTTTTACATTATATTTTTCAGGGTAAAATCATCATTTTAGAGGCCCAAAAATTAATTTTTGTTCAAATTAACAGAAAATTAACAAATTGTCTAAAATGAGTAATTTAGGCCCGGTGCAACGTGGCAAAAATGATAATTTGAGATGTAAAATGTTATTATGCTCATAATTGGAGAGTACAAAGAACATTTATCTTTATAAAAATTAGAACAAATTTCACCTAGTCTATGAAATTACTTGAAGTGAAACAAGTGCTTCAGAATCTTAAACATGACTCCACCACGACAATGATGAATTAATTGTTAGGATTAAATATACTTTTCACCCATAAACTATAGGTTTATTAACACTTTGCACCCTAAACTACTAAATTTGAGATATTTCATCATTACTACTGATTATTGTTACATTGCGTCATAGATATATGATTTTTATTAAGTTGAACCGAGAATTGGACAAAAAATGAACCATATACATCGTAGGCTACCTTTTTAGACTAGAGACCGATGAAATTAAACTACCAGACTATAAAACGAAGCGAAAATGTGAACAAAAAGACAAAATCAAAAGTCCAAAGCAAAAAGGGAAAAATCAAACTACTTATAATAATAATGGTAATTGCATCATTTCAAGTCTATATAAGGCAGATATAACGCATATATACGGTTCAATTTTTTGTCCGATTATTGGTTCAGGTTAAAGCAAAATCATATACCTTGGGTGCAATGTGATAGTGATTGATAGCGCACAGGAATATAAAATGTCTCAAAGTTGGTAATTTAAGGTGACAAGTGTGAATGATCGCCCTATAGTTCAGGGGTGAAAGTGTATTTAGTCCTAGGTAATGTTCGTTTTGAGACTTTTTTCAGGATTCTACCTATATTCACAAATCTACCACCGAACATGTTTAGAATTCAAACACAAACATAACCCTAATATAACGACTACGTATGCTAAAGCAACAATCATAATAAGGGGTTGATACAGCAATTCCCCGTTGGAAAGTCCAAAAGGCAATCAAAAGCTTGTAGTGCTGTAACCTGTTGACTATAGGTGAGATATTAACATAAGCTTTCAACACTAATATTTAGAGTAAGACTAAGTGCTGTAGAGTTTCACTTTAGCAAATACTGAAAGTTATAGTTATACTGGCTACAGGCCCCTGGAAAATTCTTATGCCGGATGCAATTTGCTCTCTAACCTCATAAGAGGCCGCGGTTGATGATATCTCTGTGCATGTCCCTTCAGAGACAAACATTTTAAACACTATTGAATAAAAAGTATTTAAATCAACATTAATTGGGGTGCTTAATATTTACCAAAAAGACATAATATATGGAATAATCAAGATGATTCTTTACATAGTAGAGAACAATCATTGAGCTACAACTACTTTTTTGTATATATTTTGAAAGCAACTTCTTATAATATTTTTTTTTGGGTCGAATATAATTAAAGGACCACAATGATAAGGATGTTTATCGGTCGAACAAAGTGTGGTCCACCAGAAACTACAAATTAGACAAATGTAAAATCTACTCCCATCTATCTAAATTAAGTTGTTTTTCATTGCAACATTGCAACCCATCCTGAAGCATATATCCTTTTTAATTGCGTTCAAATAACAAACACAAAGGCTCATGAGAAGCAAGAAAACCAAAATTTCATGGTCCATTAAAACCATCAAATCAGCAGAACAAGGAACATAATGGTGGAAGATCCCATAGAGCTTCAGCAGGATCACGAACAGTTTCCATATACTCGTGCACTCCGTTCATTGCATATAGCGAAGCTGATATCTGTCTCTCAACTTTCATCCTCTCAAATTCTGAAATCTCCAACTCGGCGTTGTCATGCAAAGCTATATTCTTCGGCAAGTACTCCAACGCTTCCTGGGTACAGAAAAACCTATCGAACCCATGTCCAAAACCCCATGAAGGATAGTATTGAGAGAAACCCAATTTCAATTCCTCAGTACTGCAGTTGCTCAAATCAGGTTTATAAGAATCAGCAAACAACCGGGGATCTTGAAATACCTCATTAGAAAGAGAACCAATGTCGTTGCTAATTGTGGGAGCTGGTGAACAATTACCAGGGCTAGGGCTAGCACTAGTACTATTAGCTGGGGTACTACTAATTGACGTTGAAGCAGAGGCGTCCACCGCCTGTTGTTCTTTGGCTCTTTTTTTGTTGTTAAGGAGATTCCGAATCCTACAAGCTAGAGGAGAATCGGGGGACACATGAGTAATGAAGTTGGTGCGAGTATTTGACCCACGAAGAAGGCAAGCGGCTTCGTCATAAGCTCGGGCTGCCTCTTCAGCAGTCTCAAATGTGCCAAGCCACATCCTTATCTTTTGTGTTGTATCTTTAATCTCAGCTACCCATCTCCCCGAAGGCCTTTGCCTCACACCAACAAATTTGTTCGCGTTACTGCTTCTGCTTCTTCCTTTGCACTCTCTGCTCATGGAAATGGCCGACTTTTTAAGCGGCTTTTGTTGTTGGAATTGGATATCCATATCAAATTTCCAGAAAAAATTAAGCTGGTTGATATAGACAAGGGGAGAGGATTCTGATTTAAAGGAGGGAACTGTTTAAGCTGTAAAAGGTAGTGGAAAGCTCGTCTACATGTTCTGGTTCGGATCTTGTGGAGTTTTCTATCTGTGAGAAGCAGTGTGAGCTCCTTATCAATATATATATATACACAGGCAATTGGTCAAAAGAGTAAAGATCAGCGATATGGGCAGTGCCTAATTTTGTTTCTACTGTGTCATCTTCCGATGGCATCATGTATAATGGCGACAAAATATGTGTCGACTGAGGTTCTTACCTCCTCAATATACCCTCGCTTTGACATTCCCAAGTGACAAATCTACCCTCCTAATCTGCTGCATCAAGACAGAAAACAGAACATATTTTTCATCATTAAACAAAGCTCTTGTTTTTTTTTGGTTCCACTAAGAGAACATGTAAATCAAGATATAATATGTAAAAACTCCTACATATCTTTTGATTTTTTTCTAAAATTCTTACACTATTAAATAAATATCTTCTCCATACATTAAGATTGTCCCAAGTTCGAATCCCTGGCCTTTCCTTGACTCTTGAGCCTAGCTAGTTAATAAATAAATAAAAAAGAATCCACAAAAATCTGAACATTTAAACATATAACTGGTTTGGAATTTGTAAGGGTGCAGGGACATTAAAAGTCATTAGACAAGGGTACAAGGTAGTCCTAAGAAACAAAAAACAGAATATCTAATTCGAGCTTTTGTATATGAAAGAGTGAAGGCCTAGTGGGATCTTAAATTAGGGATGGCTACTCCTTGTCCTGTCCCCCCTCTCTTGTCTAG
Organism: Myrica gale; assembly: GCA_963930655.1. NCBI lineage: Eukaryota > Viridiplantae > Streptophyta > Magnoliopsida > Fagales > Myricaceae > Myrica > Myrica gale. The sequence goes on from OZ005613.1 coordinate 6,208,131, forward strand.
TCAAACATTCGACGAGAAAGTCGTGAAAGGCACGAAGGCTTGCCATTTGGAGGCACCCAAATAATCCTCGAGAAGAACCCAACAAACTTAGGGTCTGATGCCTTTGATTTAACTAAGACAGACCCATATGTAACTAAGCCAATATAATAGACAGTCTTAGAGAAACAAAGCAATATAATAGACGAGGAATATCTTATCGTGCACGCTGGTTTTTCCTTACCTTCTTACCAAACGAAAATTGTTGCTTTTGCATTATGATATTCATAGATTCTTAGGTACCATCCTAACCTTACCTTTCTACTTAGATTCCATTTTATCATTAATTTTGGGTCTCAAGTACTGCTGCAAGGAAAAAAATAATCTAATATAAGAAAACTTATAACTAGGTGATATATATTCACTTAACATAGATATATATAGAGTACTAATTAATGGTCATGAAGAAAACCGGAAAAGAAATAATATAATTAATATTATGCATTAAGATACTTTTAATTTTACCGTTCAGAGAGAGATATATATACAACATGTGGTCTCAACAACATTAATTAATAACAATACTCATGTAAAGTATCATACGTACCCACATACTTGTCTGTGATAGATGAATTGATGCCGTGAACAGAATGGAGGCACAGATAGAGTTCAATATCCAAGATGATCAGGAAATTGAAGCATGAGATAGTTTTTAAAGACCATATACTAGCTAGGGTGGTAATTTTCTCTTTGATTAATTTCTGTAAATTCTCAGAATATTTAAAAAGTTTCCTGACGTACCCAAGATGTAATTAATATAGTTTATGCGTGATCATTTGGTATAAGCTTGGGCACCATCTCTATGTGATTCTTTTGGGATTGACCTTTCAAATGACATGTCAGGCTAGGTAAAACCCTATTATTCCTTCACTGCAGGAATCTGGTTTTTCTGTTTGGAACACCAACACCAACAGGCTATTTTCTTGTTGTTTGCGAATGTGTTAGGTTTAGGGTATTTTCTTGTTGCAGCGTATAATCTGGTTTTTTAATGAAGTCTTACATATGGGCATTAAAAAATAATTGTAGTATCTTTTTGTATCCTGTTTTGGCTAACTATTAACCCATGATGTTCTATGCTGCATGATACCTAGCTCTTGTTTAGGCCTATACTCGTTCTTGTCCCCGCCCTTCCTGTAGTACTGTTATAGGGAATCTAGCTAGCTCATCATGTTGCTCACCACGACCCTTTGGAAAAATGGCATGGAATGTGTCAATATATTCTCACAACCTTATTTTCTATATATGTTTCGCGCAATCCTTTAAGGTTGTGTTTATGACAAAAAAGAAATGCATATAAATTATAGTCAGATTTGAAAATGTTTTCTGGAAGTAAAACTAATTTTTCAGTATTTAGCTGACACGTTGAAAATCACATCCCCAAATGAATGTCTAACACTTGGGTGGTACTGAAGCCTTTAAATATTTTCGTCCTAAAATTTTTTAATTTGCATTTTTTATACACAAAATGAATAATTACGAAATATAAAACTCCAATCAATTTTTTTATTATTATTTTTTTATAATAGGAGAAACTTTGTGTTGCAAGCCACCCGAGTTAGTCTGGCCTACCCACATAGGCATTAGTTTGCCCTTACCACTGAGGTAGGCCCGCAATGTTTTATCTATATATACACAGTACAATATAATTTTAATTATAACAACGTCGTTATTATATATTTTATTATTAATTAAACCACTGGTTTTATTCAATATGCTAAGTAATGAAATGCTTTATTCAATTATTTGTATTCATAATTAATTTTAGTTGAAGTGGGATTATGTGGTGGCAGGTTGATCCGATTGATCTTATCCATCTGTCTTATTACATTACTAATTTTACTGTAAATAGTAATTGTCAGAAGTTCACTGCGATAAACATATATATGAAGATGAAAATGGGGAAATTTTATGGAATTATTAGGTCATTATCCATACTAATGGTGGTTCAACATAATTAATTATTGATATATATTGGAGAAATACAGGCAAATTCATATAGTGCAGGTTTCGCTAAAGGTAACACTAATCCCCCCTCACTAGTTCTGTTATACGAGTAGTACTACTAGCCATATACTGCTCTTGTACCCAGTAACTCCTCTATGTCTAAAACAGCGTACGTACTTTATATATAAGATCGCTTTGGAAATTCTTTTTCAATCTTTAGGATCATTTTGATTTGTCTAAAAATCTTAACAGTGTCTCTTTAGTTTTTACTTATATATATGTATGTGAAAAAGCTTCCTTGTCTAGCTAATATTATATATATATTCAAGAAATTGGTAATCTTTCATCTTCCAGAAGGATGCAAAAATCAGTGTTCACTAAAAATGTAGATTTAAGGTGGTGTTTTGTGGTGGAAATTTTGGGTATTGAGTTTGATAAAAAAGTGAAGATATTTTATAGGAGTTGGCCGAAAGGAATACGACGAATAGTGATCCTTAGAGTAAATCAGATTGAGACGAATGAAACAAAAGTCGTGGGTGAAAAAGTGAAAAGAGAAAAAAAATTAAATAAATATTATAATGAAAAAAATTAGTTGATGGAGTAAGAAATATTATTTTATAATTTTATAATATAAATCCGAAAGGTTGGCATGCAAATTTTCGGCAAACAAACAGCCTATAATTTTGAAGAAAGAAGATGAATAAAGGTATTGAATTTTATTTCTTTTTTCAACTATCTGTAATTGGTCCTTTTAGCGGAACTGTAATATTTTGCCACGTTTCAAATTCTAATACAGCTTCTACTAATTACTTCGCATATTTATGGCTAGTTATTCATAAAACATTAAAAAATAAAAATAAAAATAAACCTAAAAATCAAAGAAGTTGACCTTTGATTTTTGATTTTTGATTTTATTTTGCAAGTCTTTTTTTTAATAAAAATATATATAGCATCAACTTCAACTATCTTGAAAGGGTATACGAATTTTTTTTTTTGGGTCTTCTGAAATCTTGACATGCCTCAGTTGAATATTAAAAGATTATTTACACAAATCTAACTAGTTAGTTGAAAACTAGGCAGTAGTACTGTTAAGGAGTCAAAGGGGTGTTTTTACGACGAGACAAAATTAATACCACAGCGGATTTATTAATGGAGTATAGAAGTGAGAGTAGAGTTGAAAAAACTCAAGTGGAGAGGTAGAAGACAGTCGAGTAAAGGTAAGGTGAGAGTAAAAAAGCTCATGTGGAGAGGGAGAAGGCATTATAAGCCAAACCAATGAACTTATAACTTCCAAGCAGTACTTGTTGACGAAAAGAATTAATGCTCATAATAGTATAATTATGCATAATTCTCCTCTCATTATTGGTTGATGTGAGGATCCAACAAATTATTGTTTTTCGTTTTTCTCAAGCTGCAAGATTGAAGGGTCAAATTCTTAAGAATACATTAATGCTAGTACAGTAGGTAATAACAGTGGATTTCAGTTATTTCTTACCACATTGCCCATGAGCTTTCATGTTAAATTTCGTGCCAACTAGTTAATAATATGCTCCCTTTAGGACCTAGAATGCCTAAATTGCCTTAAACCTTTAAAAATAAAAGCTAAAAATGAACTCACCTCAACTTGCATCAATAGTTATGGCTAACCAGGAGATGTGTAAATAAGGTGCACATTCTCGAGTTTGGTTACCTTTTAGTATAAAACATGTGGCTTAACTGAGAGTCTAGGCTATAAGTCATCTAACCTCCCTATAGTTTGTCATTTTGTTAAGCTCATCAGTGCGTCCAAACTGAGTCAGATCCATCCAAGTCCGGTGTACATTTAGGTACAACAAATTTCTCTTACTGCCACAAAAAAAAGGCTATTAATAGATTTAGGGTGCGTTTGTGTACCAAAATTTTACCCCCTCTAAAATTTTAACACAATTAAATATTACAATATAATCTCTCTCCCCATCAAATCATTACTATATACTACAAAAAAAATATAAAAAATTACCTCTCTTCACTTTTTCACTAAACCCAATACCTAAAATTTTAACAACACTAAAATTTTACAACACAAACACAACCTTAAGAGTACTTTAAACGTATCAATTTTAAGAGAGACGGTTTTGGATACTTCAGGTCTCAGTAAACCAAATTAGGAAGCAAACTGATGAAATTTTTTATCAGTAATTCAACAAAGAGTACGAGGATATGTGAGTTTTTCGGTTCCTTTGTAGATTTAAAGAGTCAAGACTTTATAGCCTATACTAGTGTTCAACATGCGACTGGAACTTTTTTTTCACTTATTTCATTGGAAAGAAGCTACCGCTTCTCATTTTTCCTAATTAAAATGAGATTCACACTACGGAATGCAGGTAACTCTCTCTAAAGTGCACTCTTCACATGGGACGAGCCCAATGCTTTCCGCTCCTCAAAAGCAAAGCTAAATAGACAATCACTACCACTAGGGTATAGCATTAATTTGATTGCACTTTATTAATATTAACTATTTTATGTCATTTCAATTAAAATACTACGCCGTTATATGTAGTAATATTGACATGTATAGAGACGCTACACGACACAATACATACATATATATATATAGTCAAACCAAAAAAGAGCATCGGCAAGGATGTTGGGTCCTAACGTATGGCTTTGAAACAAAAACAAGGAGAGCTCATGCACTGCATCCTAGTTTCCATTGCCTTCAACATTCAATTCAATTAGGCTGAAGCTTGAAACCGCAAATAAGAATGGTCGAGTTACCGTCAAAGGCATAAGAAAGCTTGAATAGCAATTTAGGCTGATGTTCTAATCACCACTACATTGCCTTAATCCATGACTTGAATTACCCTACCGGCTCAGAATATATTGGATCTAAATAAACAAACACACAATTATCTTGAAGCTTCACTAAGAAAGATCATTGATGATATATGTGGAGAACACAATGAAGAAATAACTAAATTGGACTTGATTTTGACATTCATCACAATTTCAAAGCACCAAAACTGCTAAAAGTTTTTGCTTCAATGACACGCCTCAATCTCACATCCAACCGATCAAAAGAAATACAATGGCATCTTTAAATACTATTTCAGATTTCTTTTTTTATTTTAGCACCTTTGAGATAACGACTATATTAATAACACCTGTATTATACACATTCTATGCCAAAATTTTATATCCCTCACCTTAACTTTCAACTGACCAAAAACATCGCCTCGGTGATTCACTCAAAAGAAATTATGGAATACAATATGGGAAAGAATGGGTAACCGAAGCACACCAACCAGACGCAGCTGCTTCTCCAGAACCAGCCCATCATTACTGAACAGATTTGAACTGTCGCAGCAGCTTCTGCACAGACCGATGACATGCTAACAAATGCAGATGACGAATTGAGACGACTGTTCAAGCAGCTTCCCAAGAGGGAAAAATGACAAACCATCAATTCAAACGCAACTAAGATGAGAGGATGGATTGCAGTGCAAGCTGCTGCTGAGGCTGCAAGGACGACCAGGTCGACGCTAAGGTAGAGGGTGGTAAAGTTTGCTGAAGCTGCCTCAAAAGATTAATCATGCGACTGGCAGTTTGCTCGGTTGCCAGGTCCTTACCCGCACATAAAACCTTGGCCATCATTTATTCCAATAAGTAAACAAAAGAAGTAAAACAAGAACAGAAACCAAACCTAAGATCTCAGTCAAAAGATTAGTAAATAGGCATCAGAATACAGAAAGATTATACCTCGGCAAAGACTGCCACTATTTTAGGAAGATATTGATGGTTTGGCCCTAAAAGTTCTCTATCTGACCTGTGAGAATCCAATTGTGTTTTCAGTACATCTTCGCACTGAATAATGAATGAACTAGGAAAAACAAACAAAACAACAACAAAAAATAGGCCAAGAAGACCCAATCAACATGTTCCTACTATTCCAGATTTCTACCTTTCAACCATTGAACAAAGCTGCTCGTGCACAACTTTGGCCTCTATCAAGTCACCTTTTATCGGCAAGCAGCTTAGCCAGGCAGGGACTACCTGCAAAACATAAATACATGAGAAACTAATAGTTGGGCCAATGCATCCACTGTCTGGAACTCAATTTTAACTCATTATGAAAACTGAGGGGGAAAATACACGATTAAAAGAGTTTTGGATATATAAGCCAAACTCCATTGGATACAGAAGCCAAAGTCAGTGGAGCCAAAGAGACGCCGTTATTATTAAAAGAGTATTGGATATAGAAGCCAAACCCCCATAAGGACAAAAATCCAATCTCTGTTTCTACAACATGATTTTGGCTGAGCAGAGACCTACTTATAAAGAGTTACCATCCAGTTTACAGCGACCTTTAATTAGGACCCTTTGCTATAGCAGCACTATCATTCAATCTTGTAAAGCAAGTCATCGAAATATTTTTTTAATTACGCTGAAAATTCAAGACAGGCAAGCTTGCATCAGTAGAACCAGATGCACAACCATCTATACTGGGTCGGCTAGAACTCCTTACAGAGAAATAATGTACAGGGCAAAAGGTTTCTGCTAACTAGGTCACAACTTGGTGAAGAATATATTAGCCATACAATAAATCAGTTCAGATAGGGAACATAAATGGCATTGTGTATTTGCTTTGACAATAAGCAAGACAACCCTATTTCCTTCCCATAACCAGCATTGTCCATGACTTCATTCATCACAAGTATACATTATACACAACCCAAAACAAGAAAATCACTCGGTTAACTGTAACCCTGAAAAAGAAAATAAAAGATGGTGACTCGTATTCAGACCAAAACAGGAGCAGAGGCTTTAGCTTTCTCCGACAAACTTGAAACACTATGAAAACATCTGCTGAATGACGACATAAATGGCAATCCTGATTCACTCAACTACAGATAACAGTTTAGAAGGTCCAGCAGACAGAAGCAGCAATAAAATGCTATGTACCTGCACTGCATCCATACTTTCACGATGGAACTCGCATATTTTTCCAAGAGCTGAAACAGCATTGTCGTATGCCATTACATTGTCTGAGTGTATTGCGTTAGGGTGTCTTATTACAACATCCAACCTCGAAAGAGCCTCTGTAAACAGACAGAAGATGAATTGTCTACCTATGATGTATAAAGTAAACAACTTCAAGGACAAAGCGAATCATGCATGAGGAAGGCAACGAACCTCCAACAAGAGGCTTGAACACAGATCCACCAAACTCAGCACAGACTCCAATCCCATAAACAGCTGCCTAAAATGGGATGGAGGAGAACTTTAAATGAGACTCATGATTCCTAAAACAGCACCAGAACACAGTCCGAATCAAAGTGGCAAACCTGACGAACATCTGGGCTCTCATCGTTGCAGGCTTCCAATAGGAAAGGAAGGTAAGTATCATAATATCTGCTCATAATGACAAGGTGAATAAATACATAGAAGGAACCTGTAGCCAATAACAATTTCAATGAATCAGAAACACAAATGATTACTTCAGGGCTGCTTCACTGCAGTGCTCCACAACATCATCAAATATACAAATGGCAATTCTCCTCTCTTCTGCTGTTTTATCCTTACCCTGCTTGATCAACAAGTTTAGTCAGCTAGGCCAAAAGGCCAAGTGCTCCTTTGAAGGTAGCATGAGGTTCCATAGGACTCACATGAAACATAAAAAATATTTCCTGCTCCCTTTAGTTTAAAAACACAATAACCAATAAAAATATACAGATGCTCTTTCAAACACATTTGGTGGATGGGTTAGTATATGTTGTGTCTCCATTTCACTTCAATTTAGGTGGCTGACTAGAAAGAGTATTCACATAACCAACCACCCGACCTGCCTGCCTGAACCACTCTGAAAGCAAAAACAATCAGTTGTGTTCCACCCATGTCAAGTCAGGGATCGGAAAAAATAGTTGTTCCCAGAAGGAGGGGGTTTGTCAAGTTGAGGGTTGGTTTTATACAAATGGAAAACAGATAAATACCAGCACAATCCCATTATATAAATGTGGAGTTTCTTTTTCCCATGAAGGGGCATCATTGCAGGAATAAGGCTGCGAGCATAACCATAGGGACCATTGCTGAACAACAGTTGCTGCCATATAATATACAAATTTAACATCAAAACCATAGAATCAGAATTCTTTGACCCAGGCAAAATAGCCAATACTGCATGCGTGAGATACACATCCTCCATTCACTAAGACAGCTAGTAGAAACAAAGGCCTTGCATTACATTTAAAGGAAGCATGAACGCTGTAAACTAATATAGAGAGGTAACAGTGTCGCCTCCCAAAAAAAAGGCAAAAGAGTTAGCTGTGGTATTGAAGGAGAAAAGAAGGTAGGGTAGGAGTTACTCACCAGCATAGGTGTTACATATGACGCAAGCTCGTCAAAGAAAGGCAAGAAAGACCCCTTGAAAGTTTTCAGCAAAGTTCCCAAGCAATCACCAACCTTGATTAAGAAATGAAAAATAAAGGTAACAAAGATAATGACTTAATGTCGCTCACATCGATATACTGTGCATCAACTGATAAGTTAGATGAAATCTCATTTATGTTCAGATATCACACCTGGTTAAACAGTTCTTCTTCTTGCTCATTTTCTTCCTTGAGCAGTTCTCCCTCTTCTGCATCAAAGTCCTCTGCTTTGGTCCTCTCTGCCCTCTGATGTTTTCGAGAAGAGCTGGCTGTGATTACTTGTTTAATCTCATCGACAATGCACCTTACTTGGCTTACATCTAGGAGTGGTCCAGAAATCTAAGAAAAGTTTCTAAATTAACCCATGTACAGACATCCTCAAAACATGAAGCATAATGAAAAAAAAAAAGTAATTATGCGTAATAAACAAAAGGAAGCAAGTTAAAAGCAAATAATAATAATAATAATGAAAGGACAGGTAAAGATCAGATCTACTATTAAAATGTTGGTTAACCGAATAGTTCATCCTAGACTGGAAGCCAACAAATTCTTATAGGGTTGAGGAAAACATTGGGATAACAAGTGTTGTAGTCATGTGGTTTTGCACTTGTCAACAGAATAACCGACAAACATCAAGTACAGCTTTAACAGGATGCTTAAGGAATAGATGTATTTTATCACTTTTTTTTTTGATAAGTAAGTCAATTTTATTAACAACATGAAAAACACGAAACACACAACACCGGAGTCAACAGTACAAGAGAAAATATTGAGGAATCCTAACACAAACTAAAAAAAAAAAGGACCATAAAGGCCCAAAGAACGCCAAGAACTCCCACCCACCCTCGACCCACTAGCCAACAAAACTCTCCCAAAAAAAAAGCACCCTCAACCCACTAGCAAACAAGACCCTCCCAAGAACTCCCACCCACCCGCAACCCAAAAGAGACCCCTAACAGTCCAGCCAAAGCTCACAGTCTTCCTAGCGATCGAAGAAGACCCTTCATAGTTAACTGAAGACTTCAAGCCCTTCAACTCCCTGAGCATCCTCCCCCCTGATTTTCTAGACGTTTTTTAACAAATCTGCACCCGATCGCGTTCCAACGCTGCAAAGAGGTCCCTCAACTTTTCCTCTTGACCACCACACGACACCCCAACCATCCGAGTCACAGAGGAAACCATGTCCAAGACCCACGCCGGAGATTCTCTCCCAAAAGCTTTATAAGGGAAACTAACCGCCAAGGGTTCGGTCGAGGCATACCTTCCATCCTCCGTCGCTAGAGACCCATCAACACTATTGTCTACACAAACTAAAGCCCCTCCCCCTACTAAAGAAGCTGCGGACCTCTCGCCAGAATGAAGGGTAACTCCAACCGCCGAAGCCTCCAAAACAGAGACACCGAGCTTCTCCAAGGCCTCAGGCTCCACATACGGTCCAACCTCCATCTCTAGAGAGCGTGACTCAAGAACTTGTCCTAAAGAGCTCTCAACACAAGTCAGGGTCTTAGACAACCCCCGAGAACACTCCCCCTCCTCCAAATCTAGCTCCTCAAAACTCTCCAGCTATGTAGTCCCAGCATCTCGACGTCTCCAGCTCTCAACACTAACCAAACTCTTCGACATCCCCCGAGAACACGCCTCCTTCTCTAGACCACCTAATCTAGTCCCAGCATCAAAATCCAGCTCAACCCGATCCCCCTCGGCAACACAGCGCTCCACCACACGATGAGAGAAGGCCCCATCGAGCATAATGTGGACCTCCCCCATCGGCAGACCACTTTGGGACATCCCAACAGCTAGATCGGCCTCTTCTGTCCTCGAAAATCCTATAGCCGGCGTCTCCAGCAGTCCAGAAGCATCTCCGGTCCAGACGGCACAAGAAACAAGAGCCATCTCGGGCGCCGGCAAGTCGTCGGAACACATCTCCGACACCCCAGAAAGGATCGTCGGGGCAAGCCTATCGCCGGCAAGGCGCTGTGGCCAACCTCCAAGCTCCGATGATGGAGATCTGCGCTGTCGGCTATCTCAGCCTCAGCAGCAATTGTTGGGTGGGTCGGGCAGTCCTCAGGCCCACTCGACTCCCCCTTCTCCTTGCAGCCCAAATCATCTTCTAACTGACCAAGAATTGGGCCCGAGCCCAAGCCGGATTGCCTCCCGAAATATGGGCCAAGCCCTCAAAATTTTGGCTCACCATTTTATAACCGCACGTTGTGCAGCTTAAGCCCCTCCAGGGCCCATCCTCAGACCCTAACGCTTCATTTCTCCTCTTCACCAATCCTATCAAGCCGTCCACCTCATCATTTAGCTTCAATAACTGCTTCCACACAACATTTTCAAACTCAGACGCCGAATCAAAAAACTCAGCGCAAACAAAGCTCTCGGGATTAAGCAGCCCCCCTAGGATGTTTGCTTGCGTCACGAACGGAGCACCTACAGCCCCAGACTTTTGCACGCCTCTCACATCATCTACAGCTGTACTGATCTCCTTCCTCCCCACCGTTTCCATCTTCTTCTCTGATAGACCTGACCTCGCCATATTTGCAAAGGAAATGTCTTCCTTGATCAAAGCAACCTCACGCACCACCCTCTTACGTCCAAGAACGTTGATGACCGATATAAGCTCATCACAGATTTTAACAAAGGACTGACACCCAGCACCTGACTTCCCCTCCAGTATCATCACTACCCCACGACGTCGCCGCTCCCCGAACTCAACCAGAGCCATGAACCTTCCATTTTTGTTTGACCTCCTCTGAGCAAGAAATTTGCAGAGTCCAGTTTTCCAAAGAGATTCAACAACCAAAGCACCCCATACTTTCCAAAGCGAATGAAACTCTGCAAATTTCTGTTTTTCTCGGTCAACGTAACCACCCCAAACGAGCTCACAGAGAACTGAAAAGTCTTAGCCTCAATAACTAAACTACAGAAAAACGCCATGAAACTAAGACTGGGATAGGACGATGAGAACCAGAGAACCGAGAGAGAAAACCCACCCCATACTCAGTTGGAACTTGTATTTTATCACTTGCTTGTATGTTAATGATATCCCACCAATAAAGAGGGTAGATTACACAGAATTTCTAAAATGTGGAGCAAAAAGGAGAATTCACAGGCATTTTAAAAAATAAAATTAACTTCCGTTGTTAAAATAGGAGTTTTTGAATGGTTCTAGTTGGAATTAGGGTCGCAATTATAGGGCAGAACTAGCAACAGTTTGGTGTTGGGTAGATGTTTCAGTTTGAAGGTGCCAAAACAGAGATTGTGCTGATATTTTTCTAGGAGTATGGAGAAGCTACTGAATTCTATGATGGAAAGCAGTACAAAATGAAGGTGAGGCAATAGAAGTAAGGTCACAAGGAAGCTCTTTGTAGTTTTGCCTAACCTCTAAGAAGATAAGGGCCATTGACCTAGTAAATATGACCTGTATTTCCAATATTTTCAAGTCACATATTAAAAGCAAAACAAAAAAGTAACATAGTTCAAATAATCAAATCACCAACTGAAAGCGAATTAACAACCACCAAAACACACTCTAATATAACAGCTATTCTAGCCCATTATTAAAAAAAACCAACACCAAACAGAGACCCTGCTTTTGGCATAATGTTGCACCGAAACTTTCGCATTGCCATCCACCATAGTTGAACTCACTAGTACGTATACCACCTTTCCACTTTATCAAGGGTGAAAATGATGATAGACAAGTTTCTTTTCTCTACTTTTTCCACTGCATCAGAAGAGAACCAGAAAAGACTAAACTTTTATGTCCGAATATAAATGGAAGTACAAACCTGGACACATTCATTCAGTGCGTCCATCATGCTTGCACAAATTTCTACCTCCGGCTCCTGAAAGTTGGCCAAAGTACTAATAAATCAGCAAATATTAGTGAATGTCTCTTCTGGAGTTTATACAAAATAAAAAGAATAGAATACTTTCACGATTAAACACAATCCAAACAGAAGGGCAACCTTGTGTAATGCCTCCACCAATGCTGGTATGATGTAATCAGACAGCTGTTTTATGTAGGACTCGTTACAACCATTTGATTGCCCCTTTTCCACAGCTAATTTGGCAGAACGCAACAGCTCCGGCATTGCTATGGACATAGTGGATAAAGAATGTCAAAATCAGTAGAGTTCTACAAGAACACAAACTAGGAAATATAGAAAGTTCATGTTCACACCTGAAACAGCTGCTTTCCTGACTTCCTCATGAAAATAAAATTTAAGAAGGGGAACCAATGTAGGAGCAACCTATATGACTTATTTACAGGTCAGTATGATGTTTATTGAAATCCTTGAAAAGAAAACCCAAAAGATTCAGGTAGAAAAAAAAAACCCAAAAGATTCAGGTAGAAAAAAAAACAAGACACAACAAATAAGCCTTAAAGAAAAACATATAGGCAAAGACAAACCTGATCAATCCATGGGAAAAATCCTTCCTTCAACTCATCAGCGTAGCAACACAGCATGTTACAAGCTGTAGCTTTTTCCTCAAGGACACTAGTCTTTATTCCTATCCTTTTATCCCCAAGCGTAATCGTTTCAATGCTGCAACAAGAAACATGGTGAATATCCGTAAACACAACGGTATTATAACGTATGATATATTTTCCTATGGGTTACCTCTTTCTTTTCTTCATTTAAGAGCTAGTAAGTGCTCTTATCAAAACAAAAAGACAACATACAGGTCCTTAACATGATCATGATAAGTTTTTTTCCCATATTCCAGTCCCTTAATACAGTGGGAATAAAAAAACTGATTTAAGAAGCTGCACAGTGAGCATCTCTCCACTCAAAGGATTATAATTCAGCACGGAAAAACCAACACGGCAAACAAACATGGGAATGAAAACAAACGAGGCAGAAGGAGAAGAAATCCTATGGACATGAGTCTCAGAAATAGAAATACCAGATATTATAAATTACAATGCCAGTAAAAGTAAAAGTAAAAGTAAAAGGAAACCTTTCATCATCTTCATCGATATCAGCATCTGAATCCGCAGATGTAATGGTTACATCAGGCTTAAGTTGAGCAGATTGAAGCAATGGCGGCATAACAACATTCATGTAAGGAAGAAAATCCTGACCAAGGCACTTGCAAAGTCTGGCCCATGCCTGGAAATTATTTAGGCATTTAGTTTTTTTCACCTTTTACTCTCAACAGATGTCCATTATAGTTATCACAATTATCAGTTGAAAATAAAAGTGCATTCTATTTTACAAGTAGATTTCACATTACTTCCCCAGAAGGGGAGAACATACTTGTAACATGTAGCTGGTAGTTGGATCATCTGATTCCAATTGAGATCCTTGCAATGACATTAAGACATCCATAACCTTCCAAGAAAAAACAACCAATAACATCATAATCCAAAATTTTAGGGAAAAGTATGGAATTAATCAAAGACTAGAAAATGCCCTGTCCCTTGATTAGCAGCTCTGGGAACATTAACAATATAAGAATCAGACTCTAGAACACATAATAAATCAGCACCTGCTTAGCATCGTCCTTAAACTTATCCTTCCCAACTGCCATTCCGACCAAACTAATGCATTCCATAGATTTGGCACGAAGCATACGATTAGACTTGTCATTGGCATTCACCAAAATGGCTTTCAAGTAAGGCATTACAGCATCATAATACTTTTGAAATTGCTCCTGTTATAACAATGTACGAGGTTAAACTGATAGATTCTGAAACCAAAATCAGGAAATTTACCTAACTTGTGTAGCTAAAAAAAGTACCTGCGACGAATCAGCAACTGACGCTAAAGCTGTCAAAGCACCCTCTTGCACCATTTGCTTTCCATTCTGGATGGCATACAAATACCACAGAATATATAAGATCATGAATACAGAAAGACTGTGACTAATACAACCAAAGAAAGTATGAATTACCAAAAGAAGAAGAACAGAGCACATCAAGAATATATAACAGCGGCAAGATATGGAATAACCTTATCAACTTTACTCTTTAGAAACATCTATTTTCTTTGGGTCTGTGTTTAGATACAGTTTGAAGTAAAGAACTTAGGCAGTTCCAACATCAAATGGTATATTATCAGAATTACAAGGATAAGTGGGTGACCATGTGTACTCTAGGATAACATGCATACTTTGACCCCATAGCCAAGAAAGAGTTTCTGACATACCCCCAGAAGTCTTGCAAGGAAAACCCTCTTTTTTGGATCATTAGTTAAACTGAATGTAGCTAACAAAGGAAGAACCCCCAAAAATTAAGCAGTAATGGAAATAAGCCTCAAAAGCACATTAGTTTCTTCACATAAAATGAAACTCATTCACAAAGCTACCAAATCTGAGAAACTAAATTCTCTTTCCTCTAAACAATGAAATGATGATGACAATGATAATCATGGCAACGATAATGACCATATAATAAGAAACAAATGGTTCATTTAGCAATCCACCTCAGGCCCCAACCACTCCCATAATTGTACACTTAGCCAAAAAAAGTGAAAATCAAGTGCCATCATGGTACACTTGTGGATTTAGCACCAATTTTAACAGTTTCTACATTTGTTTGGCCAGCGTCTCCCATTCTTTGTCTGAAATGTAATTGTTTTCTTCCAAAGTTGCAAGCTCCCTTTTTGAGGATTTAAAAAATAATAATTTTTGTCTACTTGTATCAATTACCATCAGAAAATAAAAGGGAACTGTAAACACCTTAGAGAAAGATGTTTCAAGTTCCATCTACACATTTTTCTCTCACATCATCAAATAGTTGTACATAGACAAGCATGAACATTCCATTGTTAGGTTCACGATGAGGATGCTCATATACCTGGAGGAGAACAAGAAGTTTGGTCACAATAACATCCAAATATGGTGTCAAGATATCTGGAGTGCAATTCTCACTGAAATTGAGCACTGCTGAAGCAGCATGAGCCTGTAATTGGAAAAAAAAAAACAAAGAAAGATGAACAAGATAACAATGTTTTCCCCAGAGTTGAAATGAGATCATAACATAAAAGCAACTTATTGTAAGTGGCAGAGTGACTGATTTTAAAGAAATGTTAAGTCATTGGATTGCTTTTCTCAGAGGCATTAACTACACAACCAAGGAGCCAAATGAAACTTAAAGCCAGTAACAAACATATCAGGAGGCATGCCTCAGAGAGTTAGTAAGAACCTTTATTTATTTGTAAATAGTCATAAGGTGGTCTTCCTTACCAGAGTCCAATATACTTAAAGCTTTAGCACATAAATGTTAAACTTATATAGCTAGGAATTCTACCACAAATAGTCCTTCCTCCACCAACAAAAATAAGCTGGATGGTAAGGTTACAAGTTAATCAACTGGCTGTAAATGTAAAACTAACAAAACATAAAAAAGTTACAAATTTAGTAGTTATTAGAAAACGCATGTGAAACTGGAATCAACTTTTCTTTGTTACAAATTCATCTCAAACCAATAAAGAAACATTTTTTGTTCTCCCAATGGATCACAATTAGCATATGTGTTGTTAGCAACCACACCCCAATTTATCAGGGAAACCTGTATGTAGCTAGCTCAAAGCCTCAGAATTTCGGACAGCGTTTTCTCATCTCAGTGATCCTATGGCACCGACACAACTCGAATAGTATTATGAAATAATTCATAGACATACAAAATAGTCAAGGCAATGTGTTTCCTGTCAATCCATGAATTACGTTGAAAGGGAAGAGGTACATTGTGAGGCAGCGGTGAGAGAGAAAGAGAGACAGATAAAAAAAAAACAGAACATTTATCTTTATGTACAGGAAGACTATAAAAAGAAAAAAGAGGAGACAATGAGAACTAGATATACCGCTTATATCCACAAACCTGAACTCGGGGATTGTTGAAATCATCCATTGCCCCAGCTAACGCAGGCAGCACTTGACCATGATAATGAATTTGCAACTCTGGGCCCAGGTCCGTGGACAATTGCCCAATTGTGTTTATTGCTGCCCATCGCACACGGGGGTGTGGGTCTTGGAACGATTTCAAAACCATTGACACTACCTGTTCAAGGGTTTTTATCATTACCTGCACCGCAGAGAAAGAAGATAACAGAAGATTAGATTGCGACACTTGAATGCAAACTAAGTCTCTCAGTCTACGTAGCAAAACCCAAAGCACAGAATAGCAGAAACGAAAACAGTATGGAACAAGAGAAAATACAATAAGAAATGCTAGAACCACTTTTAACAAAAAGAAGTCAAGTAAACACCCACGTAGCAAAGGATGGATCAATGGCTCAATCTCCCGTAGGCATTAATAACTATTCCGCAGCATACATGTATAAGAAGTGACAAAAAGCAACAGCAAAGAAACCTATCTACTCAAATGGAAACAGTCACCCCAAGGGCTTCAATAAATGCAATCCATCGACCTGTTAACTACAATATCACCCAGCAAGCAATGCTTTATAGCTTGGAGCAACCCTCCGCAATTTGTGCAAGCGCAATGAGGGCTGCATGATGCTTCTGCCATTCCGGAGCCGCCAAGAAAGGCTGGAAAATATCTGAAGCAACAGGAACAATGGTATTCCCCCCAAGCGAAATAGACAGCCGGTCCAAACACTCTTGGCCAAATGCGTAGTTACTGGTTTCTCCCGCATCCTCGTCCTCAGTTTCCGCATTATGCCAGGACGGGTCATCCTCCACATCCAGGAGCATATTCATCAAAACCGCAAACAGCCTCTGGATAAACTGGGGCAACTTTCTCATCATCCCTGGGGCCCGCTCCCTCGCCTCTGCCAAGGTTATGACGAACTCAATTGCCAAATGCCTCGTGCTCTCCTCCAAACTCTCTGCCTCCGCAATCTGCAACATGGACCCGACCACATCCACCAACTGCCTACGCAAAAACCTCGGCTCGGTCCCGGCCAACTCGATCAGCAGCTCCAACGCCTCCTGTGCGGTTGCCTCCTGACCGCCGTTCAAGGCCTCGGTCAAAGTCCGCATCATCAACGGCAACAAGTCCTGGAACCTGTCCCTATCGGAAGGGCTCGATAAGCACTGCACAAAATTGATCGCCGCACCAAGCGCGGCAATCCTGACGTCCGAACTCCGTGGCGAACCCAAGCAATTCAAGAACACATTGTGTAGCGTAGTCAGGTGCGGGGTCAGGGTTTCGCCAATATAATGCGCCAATTGTGCGAAAATCAGCAGAGCCAATTCCTGAAGCTTCAAATTCTCCGAAGTAACGCACTGGAAGATGAAAGGGAGGAGTTCGGGCCAGGCGTTATCGGGCAAAAGGGCAGAGGCGAGTTCGGAAATGGCATCGCAGAGCTTCTTGGAAATGGATTTCACCTGTTCGGTCTGGAGGGAGTTGACGAGGATGGACTTGAGGGCGGAGCGAGTGGAGTCGGCGAGGCTGGGCCAGATATCGGTGAGTTGCCGGCGAAGGAGGATGGCGGACATGGTGCGGGACTCGGTGCGAGGGGAGGACTGGAGGAGGTTGGCAAGCTGGAGGGAGAGGGAATCCGGGTGGTACTGCTTGCAGAGGTTGAAGAGCGACTCGGCGTGGGAACGCTGCTCGTTGGTGGAAGACATGAGGTGGGAGATTAGGGTTTCGAAGTGGGAGGTGTCGGGCCCCAGGAGGAGGGCGAGTTGGTGCTGAGACTGATCGGCCGCCATCGGATAGGTAGAGAGTCGAAGGAGTTTAGGCTTTTAGGCTTTTAGCCCTTCAAGGGGGTAGAGGAAGATGGAGGGTATTCCTTTTCGTTTAGTTGCGGGGGCGCGGGAGAGACAGAGAGAGAGTCCGAAGGGAAGAGGGTTTGAGCTGGGGAGGTTTTAAACGGGGGGTTTGGATGCAGTTCCTGTACGTGCCGCTCTTCTTCTTGGCGAATCATTTAGGGCCACATGGCAATAGGGACGAGGGTTTGGATAATTTCCGTGTCGTAATATACTAACCAAAGGACATATTCGTCTTTGAGTAGTCAACACCAAGAACCAATGGCGACGTCAACACCCTCCTGCCTAGGGCTGCACACAACCGGACCGGACCAGTTATCCGATTCGGTACGGTCCTCTCTTTTTTTAAATGTGGTCCGGATCGGATCGGATCGGACCGGACCGTATTTATTAAAATAAAATAAAAAATTATTTTTACTATGCCTTGCGTATTGCCTACGAGTATCGAGTACGCGTCTCCTCCGTCTCGTCTTCTTCCCCTCCCAAGAGACCGAGTCCCAGCCTGACAGCCTCCCCCTTCGAAAGTTTGAAATCCCCTTCGGCCTTCACTTCAGCGGCTCAGCCCTTCGGCCCCTTCCTGCCTTCCAGTTCCAAATCCCCATCGCCCGATCCCCCCTCCTGACCTCCCCATTCCAGCATTCCCCAAATCCCGGCCCCCCTCCCAATCTCGGCCTCCCCAGCGCAGCCCCCCTCCTGGCCTCCCGGCCCCCCTCCCAGTCTCGACCTCCCCAGCGCCCACTCCCCAACGCAGCCATACCCACAGCCCAAGGCCCCGAACCCCAGCGCCTCCGCCTCTCATCCACAGGAACCCCTACTCAGCCACTACACAGCGCCGCCCAGCCTCTCTTCTCCTTTTTGGTAAGGATTTGCCTATTGATCTGATGGTTTTTCCGCTCCTCACTGATTGGATTAATGCGTAATGGGTTCCAAAAATTAGGTTGTGAGAGTTGAGACTGTGAGTTGTTGAAATTTGGACATAATTCCTGCGTACGTGTGTTTTGAATTGAAATTTGGCTGTGAGGTGTGAGTTGTTGGTACATGTGTTTTTAGTTTTGGATTGAAACTAGGTTCTGAGTTGTTGGCTTGTTGCAGTATTGTGAAGTTGATTGATTTTCAAGTAATGTTGTTGAATTTCGTAAGCTACACTCTTGCTAATTTTGGATTGAATTTTGTAAGTTATACCTTTCAAAGATTATTATGTGACAAACATGATCATTCACACACAAACACACGGTTGCAAAGATTATTATAATTTTACAAGTTCAAATTTGCTTTCGGTATCAGTAGGGACTTGACTTGTGTTCAAGAGAAAAAGATATTAGCCTATCTTATTGAGACAAACATGATCAATCACACACAAACCAAAAGATTGCCTATCTTATTGAGAATTTGAGGCAGTGTATAGGTTGGTGGGTCATGTGCTTTCCATGCCTTGAATTGGACACTGTTAATTAGCCTTGAAATGACACATGATGCTAGTTGCTAAGCAACTAAGTTTGGGTTAGCTCGCATTAGTTATTGCTAGTGTGGTATGACAAATAATTTTCTACAATATATTTGACTTGATGATCTTGCTTCAATGACATAGGGATCAAAAGCTATGTCTCATTCTCGTAATCTTTCGGAGCGTACTATTGATGCTAGAAGATTGAGTTTAGAGGATGAGGATATGATGATTGAGGAGGAAGATGTTCATCAATTCCCCCACCAAGTAGTGAACCACCTAAACCAAAAAGAAAGAATCAATCTATGGTTTGAGATTCTTGTACAAAGAAGTATACTAGTGACCCACCGCGCCCCAGGGCATTTTGCAACTATTGTGATGCTGATTATGCTGCAGATGGAAATAGGAATGTGACGAAAAATTTGTTAGATCATCTTACTAAATGTAAGAAAAACCTTAATCAGATACCCCAAAACACGACAAGAGGCAAAGAACATTAACATTTTAGAAGGGAGTTGAGGGTGATGAAAACCCTAGTAATATGGTGTTGGCAAAAAAAATTTGACCATAATCATGTTATAGCTCTTCGTCAAGCTTTGACAGCGTTTCTTATTGTTGATGAGCTCCCTTTTAGGATTGTGGAGTTTTCCCAATTTATAAAATTTGTACAGATGCTAGAGCCTAGATTTCAAGTCTCATCTCGCATGACCATGGCTAGGACTTGTATGGACATTTTTAAGGATCAAAAAGCATTGGATTGACAATGGGTGGAAATTGCAGAAAATGGTGATTAGCTTTCGTTTGATTGATAATCACAAAGGAGACATGATAGGGGCACAAGTGGAGGAGTGTTTGCATGATTGGGGAATTGAGAAGATTATGACCATCACAGTTGATAACTCGTCTTCAAATGATACAGCTATTAGTTACTTGAAGAGGCATCTACGAAGTAATATGTTGAATGGTCTTTACATTCACATGAGATGTGCGGCGCACATTATGAATCTTGTGGTTGGTGATGGATTGAAGATAAATGATGATGCAATTACAAGGGTTCGTGTTGCAATTAGGTATGTATTTGTTTTTCATTTCTTAGTACTATGTATAATTCGTTTGTTAGAAATTCATTATTTCTTACAGTTGTTTTTTGTTAAATGCAATTATGTATGTGCGGTCTTCTCCTGCAAGGCTTATCAAGTTTAAGCAATGTGTTGAGAAGGAGAGGATTGAATATTCCAAGAGTTCGTGCCTTGATGTCTCAACTCGTTGGAACTCTACTTTTTTGATGTTGGATGTTGCTGAGAAGTATGAGTTTGCTTTTGATAGAATGGAGAGTGATGATGTTAATTATCTTCCTCATTAACTGAAGGTGAGTGCGGGAAGAGGAATTTGGGACCACCAACAAAAGAGGACTGGCAAAAATAAGGGTATTTTGCAAGTTTCTTGAACTATTTTATGATGCTACTGTGCAATTTTCTGGTTCCTTGTATGTTACTTCGAATTCCTATTTCCATGGACTATATGGGGTGCATTCTCATTTGTGTCGTTATTCACAAAGTGTGGACCAAAGTTTGAAAGATATGGTTGATATTATGATGGTTAAATACCAAAAATATTGGGGGAGGAATGGCAGGTTAAATCTGTTGATATTTATTGCTAATGTGATTGTTCCAAGGTCTAAGTTACAAGTAATGAGACAGATGGTGAGGTTGATGTACGGTGGAATAGAGGGAGAGAAGTTGGTTGCCAATATAACCGATTTGTTTCGTGCATTATTTGATGAACATGCGTTGGGATTACCTCAGGCTCAAGTGCATGCAACTACTAGTAGTATGTCTCCTCCTCCAGTTGTTGATACTTCTGTCAGCAAGTGAACTTTATTTTAGAATTTTTGGAGCACGGCTATATCGTTTGGAACATATTCATTAACTCACAGTGCAAACTTAGAAATTAATCGGTATTTGGCTGATCCACTTGTTACTCGAGACAATAATTTTGATGTATTGAAATGGTAGAGGGATAATGATTTACGATATCCTGTCATTGCTAAGAATGCACGAGATGTATTAGCTATCCCTATTTACACTGTGTCTTCAGAGTCCACTTTTAGTACGGGGGGACGTGTACTTGATCCATTTCGGAGTTCATTAGCTCCAACGACTGTGGAGGCCCTCGTTTGCACCCAAGATTGGTTGAGGCGTGCGGATGAAAAGGAATCAATTAACATCAAAGAAACTTTGGATTGCATCGAGAGTTATGACATGGATTCTGGTAAATAAAATATGCTTGTAGTTATGACATGGATTTTTTCGTCACCAGCTTCGTCAGTGTAAGAGCGTCACAAAATGTATTTCATGACGAAACCCGAATTTCGTCACGAAAAGTTTTTAGTGACGAATTTTTTTCGTCACCAAATATAGCGATCGATCGTCACAAGATCGTACATGCCTTAGTGATGGATTGTTAAACTAGCGATTGATCGATATAGACGGTCGATCGGTGAATTTGTGATGGATCGGTTATACGATCGATCGGTGAATTATTGGCGATTGATCAGGCATTTTTACCGATGAAATTGTAAGAAATAGACGATCGATCGCTATAGTAATTACGATCAATTGCAATTTATTAGTGATCGATCGTCTTAACAAAAGCCGATAAGTCGCTAATTAAAGCGATTGATCACTGACTACGTCACTGATCGATCGGTATAATTGTGACGATCGATCGATGACTTTACTGATCGATCAACATTACAAATTTTTAATAGTAACGATCGATCGATGACTTTACTGATCGATCGACGTTACATATTTTGAATATTAACGATCTATTAATAGTTGGGTGTTTAACTACCGATCGAATGGTGGAAACATAATTTGGATTTTTGAAAAACAATAATAATAAAAAAATTATATAACAGATAATACTATAATAAAAATACAATACTCATATTAATGCACATTAATGGTAACAAATAGTAATCCCCAATTAAATCGAAAATAACATTACAACATAAATGCATCTACCTTTTCGAACCTCCAAACTAGCTGAATAGTCGCTTTGACATGTCGTTCATTTTCTTCTCCATTACAGATGACATTTTCTTCTCTAGCTCCTTCGATATTTCTGCCCGTAAGCGCTCTTGTTCCTTTCGCATGCGCTCCTCGTGCTCCACTTGCATGCCCTCCTCTTGCTCCCTTTTCATTCAAGTGAACCCAAGAGCTAACTCCTAGCTTCTTCCCTCATGGAAAAAAGCACAAGACAATAGTAGGAAAACAAAATTGGTTGTGTTTACGCCTTGATAAAAGAGCTGAGGTGCTGGAAAATTTTTTTTACCCATGCCAGCGAACATGACGCCTAGGCTGTAGGAACTGCATTAAGAACTCCAAATTGTTAGAAAAATTAAAATTAATAGCTAAATGCATCATATCTAGGTCTATTGCTTCACTGATCCGACAATATATGAAAATATTCGCTTTAGTCCGTTGGAAGGAGATGTCGCCATTTGATTATCTTCTTGTTTGAGAATCTGAAGAAATCTATATTCTCCTCCAATTAGTTTATGCAGTCATGTTGTGATGTCTTCTATCAAAATTGTAACAAAGATCGTAGAAAAAACTTTATGCTAATAAATAGAAAGAAAAAAATAAACAAATGGAGCGAGAATAGAAAATTTGACAAATCGGTGTTCCAAAAGCTGGTGAGCTAAACTGTTATACCCTTGCATGAGCGTAAGCTATTAATTGTATATACTTACCTGCATGGTTAGATGTACAGTCATATTTGCATGTGATTTCCAACTGCAAAATTCAGGGGGCATAGGACATTCCCTTCCTGGTATTTCTAATGAGTACAAAAAAATACAATTTACATCAGACAAACAAACCTTTACTCATCCACATTATCAGGGCAATATATGAGAAAAATTATGAACAACATAAGGAGAGATCTTACATCATTCTTATTTTCGGAACTCAAGCACTTCAATAATCAAATATCTAAATAAATATAAATGCTACACATCATCAATAATTTGCAACAAAACTTGCGTGAAACACCGATCGATCGGTAAAAATATGATGATCGATCGGTTGTATACCATCTAACAGACGATCGATCGTCACTTATTGATGATCGATCATCAATTACCCAGATCGATAAAACCATGCAAACCCTCCACACACACTTAAATCCACACCCAAATCACTCTCAAATCATCCTCATTCAATACTCATTGCAATGTACATATTAAGAACATCCTAATAAGCTATAATCATCACAAATTATATCCACAATACCCACAAATACCCAAATCAAAAAATCATCAAATAACCAACCAAATCGTTCATAAATCGTAATGTATGTAGAGTATATTACCTCTTGCACGATATAAACAACCAAAACGAACAAAATCTCACAAATTTCTCCAAATATTTTCAATATTCACTCGGTTAAAAAACCAATAAATATGAGCTCGGCTTCCTCTTAATCTATTCTAACCACTCTCTCAACCAAAAGAACGGTATTTGGACTAAGTTTGAGTGGAAAAGAGCTCATTGCCGCAAGCCTTCGTTCTCATCATTTTCGTGGGTATTTTTTTCACTTCACCCACGGCCTTAGAGCATTTGGGTATTTCAAGCATGATGAACACCGATCAATCGGTCCCCATACCGATCTATCGCCTTGTCAGCTTTAAAATTCCCGCTAAGTTTTCGAACGAGCGATCGCACTTTACACGATCGATCGGGAAACGAATTCAAAATGACGATGGACGTGAGCGATCGATCGGTATGAATATATGATCAATCGGTCTCAAACCATTAAACGACACCGTCTTTTACCGATCGATCGTTAAACCTAATTATTGAAAAAACGATTTTTAACTTATCAAATGAAATAATTATTAAAATTATTTTACTTAAAATGTCATTTTAATACATATCTCATACTAATAACTTATAATCATGTGTTAAATAAGCTTTATATCACTAGTTTATGACATCTTAGTACATTGCTCATACTAACTCTTACAAAATGCTTATTTGATGTAACATGTACAACTTGTACATGCTTTCCTAAATATTAACGAAGTATACTTTATTAGTTGTTATGTAATCTAAACATATCCTAACGTACTTTGTTAATATATATTTTGTATTCTAATTATTTAAGCTCATATTATTCAATCACAAATGTTTAATCATGAAATTTACGTACCGATCGATCGCGTTTTGCATTTAAAACGACACCGTGTGAACCGATCAATCGCTTCGTCTAACAAAAACGATGACGCATGCCGAGCGATCATCATATCGTAGCGATGGATCGGTTAGTGTGCCTTTACCGATCGATCGTTATGCATTAGACAAAACGACAACATCCTTGATGATCGATCACTTCAATATAAACGATCGATCGGTTGATTAGAAATATCTAAACGAAATCGTACTTAAACGATCTATCACCTAAATCACCTGTGAGTCTAAATGACAACCCAAGAGGGGGGGGGTGAATTGGGTTTTACAAAACCTTGTTGCTTTTTCGCTAAATAAGCAAATATGAAAACTACCCGTCTTTAACAAATAATAATGTTGATCTAAAAGTGTCTAATGTTATGCCAAATATAAGCAATGAATGATAAACCATAAATCTCCACAAATATGAATAAGTACTAAAATGTAAGAGAGATAGAGTTAGAGAGATGACACCGTAGTTTTTAGGTGGTTCGGCCAAACACGTGCCTACGTCCACCCCCAAGGCAATTGACTTCCTTGGGCTTCCTCCACTATTCTCCAAATAGCGAATACACACCTTAGCTTCCGGGGTGCTAAGGAACCGTTACAAAGCGTTTTCCGAGCTTACGCTTCAACTCTCACAAATCCTCACAACCTAGAGGATTTCTTCTACTCTCACAAGTAGGACCAAGTGTTTTCCGAGCTCACACTTTAACTCTCTTACAAATCCTCACAACCTAGAGGATTTCTTCTACTCTCACAAGTAGGACCAAATGTTTACCCAACATTCAGATGTTTTACAATAGATGGGTACAATGGAGGATGACTCTCTAAGCCAAATCTACAAATGGGTAGCTCAAGAAATGATAGGGCTCTCTAAGCCAAATATACAAATATAAGAACCTGAGATTTGATGGAAGAATAAGTTCTTCAAGGAAGGCTTATGGATGTGCAAGATTGAATGCAAGCCTTCTAGATTGGAAGAGCTTCTCTCTTCTTCTTTTTCTTTGAGCTTTGTCTCTCAAGAAATTAGGGCAAGAATGATTTTCGTGTGTAGCTCTTGCTTTCTCTTTCAATCTTGTTCTATTTATAGTCTCTAGGGCACCAAGGGCTTTCTTGTCATCTTTTGGAGCCGTTGGAGGGCATTTAGAGCCGTTGGAGACACTTTTAGAATGAGTGACGTCGCTCCAGATCTGAGAAATCGAAGCATGTGTCGACACCTTCCATGTATGTGTCGACACCTAGGAGCTTTGCCTGGAAACTCACTTTTTCGGGTGTATGACTAATGTGTCGACACTATGGTCCTATGTGTCGACACATACAACACTTAGTCTGAAAAATGTGTTCTTTGACAGTAACAAGCATTCCGAAAACACCAATTTTGCGGTTACTGTTCATGCATGAGAAACACTGTTCCCGAGCTCCAAATCTGATCTTCACCGTTCAGATTATAGAACCTTGTGTCGTGAACGTCCTCTCCAAATTTCAGCTCGATCGGACGACAAACAAAGCGGGATCTTGCCATTGTTCAATGTGTCGACACTATGTCTTCTATGTGTCGACTCATAGTTTTGTGCATTCTGGAGTATGACCAATGTGTCGACACCATGGTCCTATGTGTCGACACCATCAACACTTAGACTGAAAAATGGTTTCCCTTGACACCATCAAGCATTCCAAAAACACCTACAATGTAAAGATTGACCAATAAGCTTGTGTAGAGGTGTTCAATTATATCTAAGGCCAATTTAAGCTTAGAGAACTCTTGATATCATTTTCTTAAAAAGATTTTCAAATGTAGAATCTAAAGGTCTCAAACTAGTTGAAAAAGTTTGTTATCATCAAAATCAAAAATAGATTGTTTATAAAACAACCTTGGGCTAACATCACCGATCATTCGGTTATCTTAAAATTTAGAAAGATCTTCTATGATGCATGCCGATCGATCGTCATATCGTAGCGATGGATCGGTTATTGTGCCTTTACTGATCGATCGTTATGCATAAGACAAAACGACGGTGGCTTTGATGATCGATCACTTCAATACAAACGATCGATCGATAGATTAGAAATATCTAAACGACATCGTACTTAAACGATGATCACCTAAATCACCGATCGATCGATTATCTTAAAATTTAGAAAGATCTTCTATGACGCATGTCGATCGATCGTCATATCGTAGCGATGAACCACTTATGATGAACGATCGATCGTGTTTCAAAGCCACGTGTTTATTGATAACCGATCGATCGGTATATATACAACGATCGATCGGGAGGAGTGACGACATAATTTCCTCGCCAAAACTCTTTGCATTTAGTGATGGAGCATTTCGTCACCAAAAAATTAACTTTTTGTGACAACATTGTTATTTCGTCACAAATAAGACTTTTAGTGACGAAAATTATTTTTGTCACAAAAAACCATTTTTTAGTAACAAAAATAGCATTTCGTCACTAAAAATAGACTTTTAGTGACCGAGAATTTCGTCACTAAAAGTCAATTTTCTAGTAGTGAAATAATTCGATGGAATTTTTTTTATGGAAAATTTTTATCGTTAAAACAATGAGAAACATATATTTGATGTTCATTTGTTACTGTTCAAACACTGAAAAATTATGAATTTGATACCCGTCTGTTTTTGTTCAAACGGTTATCACCCATATTGTTCAAATAGAAACATTACCGTTCGGACGTGTTCGAACAAAATTCTTTCTAATGAAGTCATGTACAATACCCTTAGTTCTTCGGGGGTACTATTACAGTTGGGCTCTCAAATTTGTCGATTCGATCTATTGGTGTGTACTCACATACGCTAATGGGTGTGCCTAAATGACTAAAGGGAGATACTGTCGAACTATAGATTGACATGTAGAGTGTTTTGGTGTGCGATTATGAAAGAATTCTCCCTCGGTCTCATTTGAGTGACAAATGAGACCGAGGGAGAATAGGATGGAACACTAAATTTTTATACAAATAGGTATATTAATCTGGCCTATTACACTAAATTTTGAGTGTATGGGCAAGAGGGTTAATCGCATATGCATTTCTATTAATGCAAAGGCGACGCTGTTTTGATGAAGGTGAGTTCTCCCTCGACCTGGCATCGAAGTGATGCCACGTATCATCATTGGTAACGTAGCAAAGAGCACTGTTAATAATTTGGACGGAGGAATGAGGAAAGCGTGTTTTTGTAAAAAAAAATACTTAAGGACTAAAATTTTTAAAGGTTGAAAGTGAAGGACTAAATTGAAAAAATGTCCAAATTCAAAGACTAAAATGCCAGTTTCATTTTTTCGCTAATTATCAATTAACGTCATTCCATTAAAAATTGAACGACGTTGTTTATAATATTTTATTACAAAAATAAAACCTTGCGGTTTCATTAACCTTCGATTCCTTTGATCCTTTCACTTCCATCTCTCGACTCTCACTTCATCTCTCTCAACTCTCAAGCTTAGTTCCCGTTCTCTCCTTTGGCTCTCTCAACTGCGATGTTCTCTCCCTCTGTGCTCTCCCCCTTTCATGTTCTCAACTGTGTCACTCTCTCTCTCTCTCTCTTTGACAACTTGGGCATTTCGTAGCCTCTAGAGCCTGGAGTCTTTTGGCCTTGGCCATTTGCTTGCCGATCAATCATTGTCATTCACTCAGATTTTTTATTTTCATTCAATATTATTTGTAATTCTTTATTTTGTTTGTGCAAAATTTCTTGCTAACATTTTCTGTTTGTGTTTAGGTTTCGGTCAACTTCAAATTTAAGGCTTTTTTTTTTGTTTCTAACACTGCAATCAATGGTAATGACGTGAACCCTACTAAAGCCACAGGAAAAATGAGGCTTGCAAGCATCCTTGACAAGCCATCTGACAAAGATGGGTCTAACCATGACACGCCTAGCAGCACATTGGCATGCCCCATGGCTTTGCCAAGACAAGCCATGGGCCAACAAGGCCACAAGCTTCGGCATGACTCAGGAGAAGCATATGGAGAGGCAATGCAAAATGACTCAGGAGGAGTTGAGGAGCACAACGAAGGTGTCACCACAAGACCACCAGTCATGGCGGCACAACCAAAGGTGCATGGAGAGTTGACTCAGGATGTATACCGAGACCAAGTGGAGTGGATTGGTAGCACCATCACACGACCACCAGACATGACAACGCCCGAAGGAGCACATAGGAGGTTGGTTCCAAAAAGACTCAAGAAGCCGAGGGGATCATTTTGGCGTCACCACCCAACAAAGTGGTGGAGCGGCAACGGTAATGCCATATAGGGTCACCAATCCTTATATGGTTGAATCCCATTATTTATGGGGAGCTATGTTATTTGCTTTATGTTAGAACATTTTCATGTTGGCTTGATTCAATTAAAACAATAATCTTCACTTATTTTGGAAAGATTACTCCTTGATTGAAGTTAGAAGGCTTTTAAGTATGTAGCCAATTCTCTTGCTCTCTATATCAAAGCTTATGGCTGGCCATATCCCTTGTTTTGAGGGCAATCAATCTTTGATTGATTTGTTCTATTTTTGCAGGCTTGTCTTGAGAAAAAAGTCATAATCTCTACAAGATCTTTCCTTTTAAACCTTGATAGGATCTTGAGGAATATTGGTGAGTGTGCAACAAGCATTTCCTCTACAAGGAAAGGCCTTGCTGCCCAAACCCATCGAGGTAGTATAAATATCCCTCCATGACACCATTTGTAAGCATCCATTTGAATTATTGAATAGAGAATTCTCTAAGAGAGCTTTTGGCCTTTGTGCCTTGGCCCTTGTGCCATTATCTTTCAGTGTTTGGGGTTAAGCCTGACACTTGGGCTAGCATTGGTGCTATAGTGCGTGGGGTTAGGCCTGCCACTCTTCATATTTATTAGACCTGGGTTAGGCCGATCAAGTTAGGGTCAATTGGCGATTGGGGTTAGGAGCTTGGGCTAGCAGAGGAGGTTTGGTGCTTGGGGTTTGACCTGACATCTTTCTTTCTTTGTTAGAGGTTCATCATTGGGTTAAGCCGACTTTGTTCCACAATCAGGTTTTAAGTTAGTCTAGTGGTGTCAGCTGATTTGAGCTTAGCTTGTGTATCCTTCTATTCATCCATTTTCACAACCTTCCATGTTTTTTAATTTATCCTTTCGATAAATTCAAAATACTAAAAACATCTTTTCTTTTTCTTTTTATCTGATACCCGAGATACATTTCCCTATTGAGTACTTCACTGGGTCGGCCAAGGGTATCAACATAAGCGAGGGTAATCTCGAGTACTCACAAGTCCTTTCTTGTGAGGGGATTGACATTGGTGAGGGGTCTAGGTCGGGTCCATATCAAGTAAGTTTTAAGCATCTATGTTTCTTCCATTGTGTATTTGTGTCTATGATGATCTGAAACAAATTTTTTGAATCAAATTGACTTGGGTTTCGGTCTGGTTATGATTTAGGAATTTTGGTTTTGTAACAATGCATTGTGTGGAAATTGTTTTGAACTTAGACTTTTTTGTGATTTAGTGAATCTGAATTTTTGTTATGATTTAGTGAATCTGTAAATTGTTGTGAATCTAGATTATTTTTTCCTGCAAGTCATGAGGAGGATGAGGAACGTGAAGTTATTGATGGGACGGAGGATCCCAAGAGCTATAAGAAATAGATATATACAAAAAAATTAAACTTGTGCTTCCAGTTTCATTTAATTACAATTTTCAAGAGTTTATTGCTAATAATTTTGGTTTTTGCAGAGATGACTTCTAATGCTGCATCGATCGTGATTGATTGACATTTGGTGATGTTCTTGCTCGATATTTTTTATTATAATATTCTTCTATTTCAAGTTGTGTCGACATAAACTATATTTTCATATAATTTTCTGTTTCCCATTGAGTCTTGACGACTTTAATCATTAAGCCCATAATATTACATTTAGGACTTGTATGTGTTGAGTTACTAGGTGATGTCATGAATCTGAATTTTGTAATTGTATGTTGTTTTGAGATATATTGAATCTAGATTTTGTAAGTTGTATGTAAGATTGAGATTTTGTGAATCTGGATTTTATGGTAGAGTTTGGGTTATTGTTGTTTTCAGTTTTTCAAATAGGTTGACATGATGTTATTGTGTGTGTACTTTTTAAATGGTTAAGAATTTGTCAAAGGATCAACAATGAGTTGTTGGTTCTTAAATATTATAGGCTAAGTAAAAAAAAACCATCAAAACTAATATGACCATAATATAATATGGTCGTATTGGTTTAAAGGATGACTAACATTTCACTCCAAAATCTAACTCTAATCACTTGGTGAGTTTTATGTGGTGCAATGTAAATTGTACATTTGTAGTGTTCATTTCTATAATTGAGATATTTACAATGTAATTGAGAAATGTTCATTTGGATTTTGGAATCTATCTTTTAATTTTCAGACGTCACTTTATTATGTAAATTATAACGATGAGATATATTAGGGATATTTTTTATTTGTGAACAATAAACAATCTAGAAATTATGTGAATAATGAGCAAATCTCATGATCAAATGGGCCAAATACAAATAGTGTACAATGACTGCATAATAAAAACGCACGAAATGCACCAAAGATCATCCTTACTTTTAGTAAATAAGGCCTAAACGGGACAAAAAATATAGCCCAAAACTTTACTGGAATTTCAACATCCGGTTTTGATTTTGGCAAGTCCAACAATAGCCCTCAGCAAAACCAAATTCCATTTTGGGCCTCCGCTAGTTAGCAAACTTGATGATGGATTGCCAAATTTCGCTTCCAACATATCTGACTTACACCCTTACCTAAGAAAGTGAGTAATATCGGTGTGACAACAAGACTAAGATGAATGTTGTAACCAAAATTAAGAAGTATTAGAGCATTAGAAGGATAAACAAGGATCCAGGTTGTGGTTACAAGAGACGACTTAAGGCCTCTCGAAATACCAAAATATCTATCTTTGTAATGAAATCCAATGCTCAAATATTTCTAAATTATTTTATAGAATATCAAATGACTTGACGACAACTAGTGCATATGCTACTTTTTGGATATTATTTTTAACATCACGTTTTTAATATTAACATTCTTGTCTTCTAATTCAGCATATGCTACTTCATGATATGTATAATTGTTTATTATAAAAAAACGTATTTATTTTTTTGTATATATATATATATATATATATATAATATGAAACTCGTTCCAACGTTATACAACAGGTTCAAATGCCCACCAATATTACGGTTGGATGAAGATTGTACGGATCCTATCTTCGCATTCAAACAACATAGAACGATAACGAACCGTCTTTCTCGCAATGTCCGAATAGTAAAGAACAATCAAGTCGTCGAGACCAATCGCTGAAGCTATGATTGTGGTCGACGGTGGTATTTGTTTGGCCATATATCCGGTGAGATAGTTGTCGTTGGTGAAGATCTACTTGCAAAGCACGATGGAAACTTGGGGCAGATCCAATGGAATGCGCGGTTCTCAAATCTAATTGGTTGTTGTCTTTCATCAAAAGATCTTGCTACAGATCGTTGGTTGTGCTATTTGGGAATTAGACTTAGCTCCATTTTACCCTTGGCAAAAGGATTCTGTTCGAAACAAGGCCAACCGAAAAACAAAAGAACGTTTGTTTGGAGAAGGAATAAATGAGATTCTTTGTAACGAAGTCTGCCCAGTGAAAATTTCGTGTACACAAAATTGTTCTCTTTTCCTTTGTCTGTATAGTAGCAAGTTCTACCTGTACATAGTAGATAACATTTGCATATATGTCCTTCAAATTAGAGCTCATGTTCGATCCTTATTGAAATGGCCTTTATTCATAGTAGATAGCCTTTATTAAGTTACTACATCTATTACGTAAGATCTATGCCAATATATCATTTCAAACGTTTGAATTTTAAGTCAATAATGGATTTTTTGAAATGGCCTTTGTCCAACACCTCTCGTCATTGAAGCTATGCGTCCTCCACAGCAAATCAGGTCTGCATTTTCTGGTCAGTGAATACCCCAACTTAAAGGTACTGTGGCGCTCAATCTCTCTTACCAAAGCTTCCTGCAATACCTCGACAGCGTAGCCGACCGTGATTTATTTCTTCCCCAGTCACCATTTGACTACTGTCTGGATCAGTCGCCACTCTGCACTTTCAGTTTTTTTGCTCGTAGACCAATCTCGTTCCGTGCTACAACAATTATTCCCTCACCATCTAAAAGCATAAAAGACCAAATGCCTAGACAATTGGCCGGTACTATAGATAAGATAATTACTAAATGCAAATTAAAGTAGCTAGAAATTAAGAAAAGACGTAAAGAACACGAAGTCATGTAAAAAGTAGACAGTTATAATTAATTTTTGAATCACAGCCGAGTTCTTCTTTATTAAGTTATGGATTATTATAACTAATTAGTCCCCCAATATATTATTTTAAATTAATAATATAGCTAATCATTATAAATTATTATAAGTAATTAATTTTGTTTCCTGTTAAGTCAAAAAAACTTTTAGTTTCCTTTCCATTAGGCGATTTTATGGCTCATATTGTTTTTTTAAAAGGCTAATTAAATATCTACATTAGCGAAGACGCTAGCTACTTTGTTTTTGTCGGCAAAACTTATTTGGTGTGTTAAGATGGTATTGGCAAATGAGCGGCAAAAATATTTTCCTCCATACGCTTATATCATACGAAAAGGTTTCCCTCTCTCTCTCGCCATTAAACTGCTCTTAGACAAGGAAGACAACTAAACCTGCGCATTCGAATTCTCCCCATATCTTACTCTGCCCATTGGTTCTCTGTTTTGTTCCTCATTTATTCAGCTTCGCTCACTGTCAGAATGGCTGGAAGTGTTAAGCGAGGGAGGACAGGAGGGTGGGTGTCTGCACAATCGAGTGGAGGAGGTCAGGCTTCCCCACGTGTTATGTTACCTTTGCCTCAGCCTGGATTACAAGACACATTTTTTAAGATATTTGGACGACTCTACGCAGCCACCAGACGGATGGGCAGAGCAGAGAGGTGGTCTTGATGGAGCCGATCCTCATGAGGATGATCCTATTGAAGGTAAAAAACTATGCAACGTAATTCTTATTTCCGAACTTATTACTCACTGAATATTCCAGCCATTTATAAGATGTGGTATAAGCTTAATGCAGAGATGTATTTGTAATACATTTACTCAGCTAACTACTAGAGAATGAACAAGTAACCAACTATGAAACATAATAGAAAAACTATGTACAATCATCATCTGTTCTTCAGGAACTTTGTGCAACTTCCAATACTTTTTTACAAACTTCAATAATTTTTTACAAATTCCAACAACTTTTAACATACTTTTTATAAGGGGTAAACTCATAGTTAGCCCCCTATGTTTGGGTCAAAATCATAGTTAGCCCCATATTTTTTAATCCAACAATTCAATACACAACTTTCAAAACCTATCAATTTTCGCCCCCTTCTAAATTAGACGTTAAATCAGACGGAAAAGAATGAAAAATGACCAAAATGCCCCTCCAAAATAAAATTACTAAAAAAAATAAAAAAATTTATAAAAAATAAAAAATGATATTTTTTCAAAAATTAATATTTTTTAAATAAAACTATATTGAAAATCTATTTCAATAATATATTTATTTTAATTTATTTCTTAAATTTATATATTTTTTATTTTATTCTAAATTTTAGCTTTGGAGGGGCATTTTGGTCATTTTGCATGAATTTCCGTCGGACTTAACACCTGATTCATACGAGGGGCTAACTTTGATAGGTTGTGAAAGTTATAGGTATCAAATTGTTGGATTCAAAAATATGGGGCTAACTATGATTTTTGCCCAAACATAGGGGGCTAACTATGAGTTTACCCCTTTTTATAAACATCTCATAAACAGAATGCCATCAAGGATGTTAGGTGATATATCCCCTTATGAAATCCTATTCTCTGATGTTCCGGACTACTTAAGTCAGTTCTAGCAGTTGCTATCTCACGAAATTGGCCCATTCGCCAACTTGACGTGAAAAATGTCTTCCTCCATGGTCTTTTACTTTAAGAGGTATACATGCAACAACCTCCTGGATTTGTTGATCTTTCTAAGCCTACTCATCTTTGTCGCTTTCATAAGGCCATTGTTGGTCTTCGTCAAACACAATTGGCATGTTGGTTCAGTACCTATCTTCTCCAAAGTGGCTTTCGTCAGAGTGTTGCAGATACCTCCATCTTTCTTCACCATTCCTCTACTGGCTGTATCGTCCTTTTGCTTTATGTTGGATCGTCTTCTGCCCAATGCGGTACCCCCCGTTTTTTGGTTCCCATTGGGTTTAAACTTTTCACCAATTCAAAAAGAATCTACACTAACTCTAAAAAAAACACAAAAAGTTTTTGCTCTGAAATGTTTTGCAACTTTATTATATATTCATCTTACTGTGTATGTTGTGATTACTGATGGGTTGCTCTTGTTGTTCTATGACAGCTCGGTTAGGTTGTTGTATCCAGCGTTGGGGGGTAAGGAGAAGGGCACAAAGTTTGCAAAACTTCGAAAGTTGGGTAGTGTCCAAGTGAGTATATCGTCAGGTGCGAGGGGACCATTAGCAGACAATGCCCTTGTGCTTGCTGCAAAGGTGACTTATATTGTACGAAGGGTTGCTGATATGAAGCGCAAGTGCTGGACTGTAGTCCTCCAGGAGGATAAGGATGAGTTATATATACACCCGGGTTGTAGTGAGTTTTATATAATTTAGAACAATATAATATAACAGTAGTTAACTGATAGATTGAATTGAGATAAAAGCATACACGTTGAACCATTTGTGTTTTTGAGATTTATCATATCCACTGTGTAGTTCCCAAATAAGAAATCAAGATACAATTTTAATTTTTATATTTTTGTTAATCTATATGTGATCACTTATCCTGTATTTTTCTGTTTATTTTGCATTTAAATTACAAGTGTGCAAGATAGGCTTAGTACATATATGGTAAAGTGTGAGTTAGAACAACAAAGAGATGTGATAGAAGAAATAGCTCTTGAACAAACCAAAGCAGGTGACATTCAATTTAATTTTAGTAGTAGGAGGAGTTCAAATTAGAAAGGGTTTTAGATGGAAGCTCACAACTTGCATCTTTGATTGAATATTCATAAGAATGACACAATGGAAGGTAAGAGATAATCACAAGGATGAGACCTCTCTCTTAGAAATGGCTTGATAATGATGTTGTCAGAGTAATCATTATCTTCCACAGTAGCTGTTGTAATTGGATATTAGATTTCTACATTTCACTTTACTTTTTCTTAAAAA
This sequence comes from Myrica gale, assembly GCA_963930655.1. NCBI lineage: Eukaryota > Viridiplantae > Streptophyta > Magnoliopsida > Fagales > Myricaceae > Myrica > Myrica gale. The sequence continues at coordinate 6,244,158 of OZ005613.1, forward strand.
AAATTCTTATTGTGTCAATATTGCCTTCTGAGCAGGGAGATTTCACACTGGATTAGGATAGATATGAGGACTGCAAATGCATAAAAGCAAAACTGGCCTCCAACTATAAGACTTATAGGTATGATATACTTAATATTTAGGAAAAATTACACTTATCACGTTCAAACTACCATACATTATTTTACTTTGCACTCTAAAATATCATTTTTGTTACATTTCACTCTCAAACTATCATGCCACAACAGTTTGCACCCCTCGTCCATAATTTCTGTCAATTTAGACGGAAAACCAATCACTTGCATCTCACGTGACTTTTTCCCACCTATTCTTCCCTTTTGTCATTAATTTGATTTACTGCCAACTTCCCAACCAAAGGGTGCAAAGAGAAAAAGACATGGTAATTTGAGGGCAATAAGTGTAATTACATCTAAAAAATATAAAGAAAATAATTAATATCTTTTGGATTGAAAATTAGAAATTTGCATAATAGGATTATGAAAATAGTCAAACTTGTTGGCATGTTAAAGAATTCCATTTTAACACCTTGAAAAGACTTGTGTTGCAAAAAAAATCACACTTCCTTGGCCATCTTTGGTTTAGTTTTGAAAACATTTCTTCTATAACGATTAAGAAAAAAATTTAAATATGATTTTTAAGGTATTTGTGACAATGGTGGGGCCCACATAAATGATAGTTGGAAAAATAAAGTTTTTAAAATTTATTCTCTTGGAGAATGTGAGTGTAAAAAAATATGTTATGATTTTATTGGGTTAAGTTATGGAAAAAAGTATGTCATGATTTTATTGGTTTAAGTTATGGACTATGTCTATCTTTATGAATTTTATCCAAATAATATATTCTTTTTGGTGTAATTATTTATCCTTACTCTCTCTAAAGATTCAAATATTGTATTATGTAAATTGTAATAAGTAATAATGATTGAAATTTTTATTTTTTGTAGTTTCATAAAAATCTTACTTACAAAAAGTAAGTATTTTTTTCAGTAGTAACTTGATTTTATCATTTAATAAATTCTAACTTCATGGTTTGAAATATATTTTTTTAGTATTTGAAAATACTAAAAAATAATTAATAATATCAAATTTGATTTTAGTTTTACATATCTTAATTTTTTTTATTAATGGACATTTTTCCTTAAAAATAAAAAAATAATAATAATAACAAGAGCTGGTGAATGGGAAAAAGTTAATTAAAAAATAAAGATTTTTTTCTCGAGTTTTTTTAGGAGTAATTACATATATCACTCTCAAACTACCATGACTTTTTCACTTTGCACCCTTTGGGATGTTAGCAGTAAACCAAATGAAGGGCAAATGAAAGATCAGGTGGAAAAAGTCAATTGAGACGCACATGATTGATTTTTTCGTTGGGGGGCATGATAGTACTTTGGGTTGCAAAGTGAAAAAACCATGGTAGTTGAGAGAGATAAGTGTAATTACCCCATAATATTTATAAGAAATACTCGACCAAAGCAGCAACACTGGCCACTCTTCTAGAGTAAATGCGTGAAGAAACTTGGAAGATCATGTGCAAGCAATGGTGGGAGGAGGGGTACCAGGTGAAAAATATTGTCGACCAAATTTTTCCTTCCCTATAACTAGTTATAGTTTAGAATATTCTCACTGTTCAATACATGATTGGTGTTGGTTTCCATATATATGGTGTGCTAATTGAATGTTGACTAACAAATTTTGTTTGGATAAAGTTTGTAAGATGAATTCAGTTAATAGGAGAAAGCTTAAAGTGTCTCAAACTTCCGATTTGAAGTCTCTGCAAAACATGTTTGCAAAGAAGGTTACAATATCAAACTCTTGATTTTTTGTTAAGAAATATGGTTTTCACATTACCTAACGCCTTCGAAATATACAGACTAAAAGCAAGGAAAATCTGATCAAATTCTAAAAAGGATTTCACACATGGAGATTGGATGAGAAATAGATCAATAAGGTCGCAGATGCCATATATGTAAGTCTCACTTAGCATTGTGGCTGAGTTTTGGAGTTTGACCTTCAACAACACTTTTTTCAGCTGCATTGTAATGTACAACCACATTTTTTTCTTCATGTTTAATCAGCTGAATTAATCTGTATAACTTATGAATTATGTCTAGGAGGCTAAATGGGTTGAACTGTTTGTTGTCACTCTGAAATATGTTGTGTTTGCCCACCAAATGTATATTAGCCGTTGTGCCAAGTAGTATAGTGTGAAGCTGTGAAAATAACAACTCTATATTTAGTAAATTATGCTAATAACTCTATACGAGTGGACAACATGTGTTATATTATCAACTCAACTACAGATGTTAGCCATGAATAGTAGCCTTCTAATTAATTTTTTGCCACTACATTCTGTAGGAAAAGATGTTGAGGTTATTTGCACTTCGGGACCCCGAAAAGGTTGACTTGTATGTGGCAAAGTAAGTGTTTCATGAAGTGTTGGGTCACAAAGCTGGACACGTCAGGGGATTAGGGAATTCTGCCATTCCAAAGCCATCTTCGACCTCCTGCATATCCCATGTCACCTATCTCACTGAACAAGTATAAAAGTATGTTGGTTGTGTGTAAGGAGAAATACAATGAGTTGTGGGGAGACATGCAAGGTTTGATGGCACAAATTGGATCATTTGATGAAAAGATGGACAAACTATTTGGATCCTAGATGAGCACTCAGGGAGATCAAATTCTACCTCAAGATTTGGACCCCTAAGTGTGAGCAATTCAGTCTTTTTGAATGGTATGATTTAAAGGATATCTGTAGTGGGCATTATGACTAAATGTTTAACTTTCGTAATTCATTGTTGAGCGTTGTCACCTGTATCATGCTTCTAATTACCAAACACTCCCATAATGTAGGTTTTAGATTCTCATATGCTAGTGATGGTCATTAACTCCCTCAAACATATTTACATGACAATATTCTTTGACTAATGCAACATATACAGAAATATGAGAGAGCAAGCACGCTGAAGTTAATTTGTAGCTATAGCTAAGATTTCTTTTCTTTTCTTTTGTTATTCATGTTTTGACACCAGGTTATGATTTTGCATTAGATTGTTGACAATAAGAGAGACTTGTTTGATAAATAAATTAACCTTAGTATAGTTGTGCTTAGTTATAACTTGTTACTATTGTAGAATGAAAAAAAATTATTGTTTCTGTTGATTTTGACTTAGTTGTTGTTATATTTGGAAATTGCTATTGGTTTGTGGGCTATTGACCCGAGATTTTAGGTATGCTAAGAGATTCAAACTTACCATGCTTAGGCTCTTTAAATGTAGTGTAATGGATGTTGTATTGGTTAGGACACTACAAAAAAACGGTCTATAGCAGCAGTATAGGTCGAAAAAACGCTACTATAGGTCATTTTGGCCTATAACAACGGTTTTTTAGCGGCGATCGCGACTGCCGCTATATCTCCGTCGGGATAGATATATCACGGCGGTTTTCAGAACCGCAATTTTGGCTTCCTTGCAACGTTTCGTGAAAACGCTGGCATAGACTTTTAGCGGCGGTCGCGACCGCCGCTATAGGTTGCCAGCGTTTTTTTTACTAGCATTTTAATGCACTACTAATTTTTTCCTATATTTTCATATACATGCTTTTTTAATCGGTAATACAAATTTATTTTAATAATTATAATTTATTGGATGTAAAAACTTAAAGACCAAGGATAATAAAACAAAATATACTTCATCATTGATTAATACCGGTTTACAACAAATACAAAAATCTCTACAAGTAATTTAAAAAATAACAAATTTCTAAAATAAAATAGCAATAAGCAAGGACCAACTAAAATATTCAAATACAATACAATAAGCAAGGGCGAATTAAAATCTTCCTCATTTTACACATCAACCTCCTCCATTTTCCTCATTTAAACCACGAGATACCTGAAATTATTGGAGAAAGTAAGAGATGGAATTAGCAACAGATGGCGACAAGTTTCCCATTACCAGACTAACGTGAACATACAAATAGACAAGTTTTACCTCATTAATAAAATAAAGGTTAAGAGATTGTTGTAGGATCTACAACTGCCATAGAACATTTCAATTATAGCCTATGAAATGAGACAATTTAAGAACATTCAATCAAATGCAAACAGAAACAGGTTTCTAAAAGAAACAGACACAGACAACCATTTGGTCATTCATATTTCCAAGTCTGCGTATTAAAAGCAATCTGTTAATGTTACTTATCAAGAAAAAAAGTCTGCGTATGATTTTTCAAGTTGGATAAATGGTAGCAACAAGAATTTTGATCTGAATACACCAAGTGAAAATCCAACCTTCCAAGAAAAAACAACCAATACATTAACAAAGACATATAATAAATCAGCATCTGTTCCTTGAATAGCAATTCTTGCAATGACATTGAGAAGAATGGAATTAATCAAAGACTAGAAAATGCCTTGTTCCTTGATTAGCAATTCTGGGAACATTAACAATATAAGAATCAGACTTTAGAACACATAATAAATCAGCACCTGCTTAGCATCATCCTTAAACTTATCCTTCCCAACTGCCATTCCGACCAAACTAATGCACTCCATAGATTTGGCACGAAGCATACGATTAGACTTGTCATTGGCATTCACCAAAATGGCTTTCAAGTAAGGCATTACAACATCATAATGCAAAAGACTGACTAATCCAACCAAAGAAAGTATGAATTACCAAAAGATGACCAAAGCACGTCAAGAATATATAACAATGACAAAATATGGAGTAACCTTAACAACTTTACTCTTTAGAAACACCTTTTTCTTTAGGTCTGTGTTTAGATAGTTTTAAGTGAAGAACTTGGGCAGTTCCAACACCAAATGATATATTATCAGAATAAGGATAAGCTAAGAATAGTATATGAGCTAAGAAAGTATATGAGCTAAGAAGATTGCATCCAAAGTATAAGAGCAATTGTACCACGTTTGCAGACTATTTCAGGAGGTCTTTCAAGGAGTCGCATATGCTGGTCAAAACCAAAATACAAGGATTATATTAAAAGCTTAACCACAACAAAGTAGAACTCTAGTACTGAACCCCTGAATCATACAGTTACCACATAAACAAAGGTGAAAATCACATACAGAGAAGCCTGACTCCCATGACCAGATGATAAAATCCAACTTTACCTTATGATCTTCTCATGTTGTGTCTCATATGCATAAGTAAGCATCTCACTTAGACTGTATACCTCATTGATAGCAACAAAGAAATATAATCATGGGCACAACAAAGTTGAAGTCTATACTGAAAAAATAGAAACTAATCTGAAGATAGTACTTCATCCTCAGGCACAACAAAGTGGAAGTCTATACTGAAAAAAGGCAGAGTCATATGCAACCAAAAGCAGAAACAGACCCAAAATTCGACAACAGCTAAAATGGAGGGGCTTTGTATCACTTACCACTTGTACCTCAGGAAATGGCCTTCAAGTGGAGCCGACTCAGGCACATCTTCACCCCAAACCCCAACCCGTAGTCTCCCCATCTCTCTTATTTCACCATTTTGAAGAATTCGCAGCTAAACCCTAGAAATAATGGACAAAACAGCAACCTTTACAATTTTACCAAACTGAAAGGACAAAACAGCAATAGCTTAGTGTTAATAGCACGTTCATCGATGGTTCCTGGAACTGCCACATTAATCAGCTTACTGTGCATCAAAGAAAGATTCACTTCAGAATAGGAGGTCAAGAAGATTAGTTGTAAAACACAATAAAACAACAAGAAACCATAAATTGTCACCAGAGGAGAACTCCATCTTTTGCAATCTCGAAGAGATCGTTAGTTGAAGGATCAATAGGAAGGTATGGCTTTAGAAACTCATCCTATGCAAGGTAATTGTTAATGTGCGCGACGTAGGAGGCTTTCTCGGATTCACTAATAGTGTGAAGCGAAAATGTAGTGGTGGCAGCCTTAAGGAACGCGGATGAGTCCTTAGCAGTATGGCAGTAGCGGGAAGGGCAAATTTTGGAACCCAAAGTCTGGCGGGAGGACGATCTCCCCTCTCTCCCATCAGAGCTTGACGACAGCCACGAAAATGAAGGTTTCGTGTTTGATGATTCGACATTTAGAATTGAAAAAATAGGGGTTTTAACCCAGTAAAGGGAAGGGAAAATTTTGGCGCTCAATTCTCTTTTATTTTTTCTTCGTCTAATATAGCTGTGAATCAATATTATATCATAATATAAAATGTTTTTCGTTATTACACTCTAAACTCACTATTTTCAGTTTTTTTTAATAATACGCTATATACATATTTTTAGTAAATTAAAATCAATTGTAATGTATAATAGTATTAAAAAATCTTTATAATTAGTATTGAATTTAAAAGTATAATATTTTCTATATAACATTGCATAATTTGTTATATGTGTTTATTATATACATGATATGTGCTAATTAACATAAGTACTTAATATACATGTACTTATATACCTAATGACTAAATCATAACCTCTAAGACCATATATGAAACGAAAATGTAGTGGTGGCAGCCTTGAGGAACGCGGATGAGTCCTTAGCAGTACGGCAGTAGCGGGAAGGGCAAATTTTGGAACCCAAAGTCTGGCGGGAGGACGATCTCCCCTCTCTCCCATCAGATCTTGACGACAGCCACGAAAATGAAGGTTTCGTGTTTGATGATCGACATTTAGAATTGAAAAAATAGGGGTTTTAACCTAGTAAAGGGAAGGGAAAATTTTGGCGCTCAATTCTCTTTTATTTTTTCTGCGTCTAATATAGCTGTGAATCAATATTATATCATAATATAAAATGTTTTTCGTTATTACACTCTAAACTCACTATTTTCAGTTTTTTTAATAATACGTTATATACATATTTTTAGTAAATTAAAATCAATTGTAATGTATAATAGTATTAAAAAATCTTTATAATTAGTATTGAATAACATTGCATAATTTGTTATATGTGTTTATTATATACATGATATGTGCTAATTAACATAAGTACTTTATATACATGTACTTATATACCTAATGACTAAATCATAACCTCTAAGACCATATATTAAGTTATGTACTTTAATTGCATAAGCTAATCTCACAATATATTCTTGTTTGAAATTAAATAATATGTCATAATTAAATAGTATCATATTACTAATTATTAAAAAAAATGCTTATTATAAGCATGATAATAGATATTTTCTAAACTACTTAGATTTAGTCAATAAATATGCAATTATCATAGCAATCATAGATATAACTTTCATGACATTATTTCTAATTCCACATAACAACTTCAATTTTCATTAAACTCCCTCTAATTCCATATTTTATTATGTAGGTCTCCTAAAATATTTTTTAAACACGTTACAAAATAAAATTATGTATTAAAAGGAATAAAATAGTCTATAAAATAATTAATAACATTAAATAAAATATTTTTCAATTTTTTTTCTTTTTTCGAATATACCTATAGCGGCGTTTTTAACAAAAACGCCACTAAAGGTACACTCTACTGCGGCGGTCAGTAACCGTCGCTGTAGATACCTAATTTCTAGAGGTGTTTTCTAAAACGCTGCTAAAGGGGGGTCTATAGCGGCGGTCACTGACCGCCGCTAAAGGTCATACATTTAGCGGCGTTTTTTGCAAAACGCTGCGAAAGGGGGGTCTATAGCGGCGGTCAGTGACCGCCGCTAAAGGTATTATCTTTAGCGGCGTTTTGCAAAAAAGCCGCAAAAAATACCCTTTAGCGGCGTTTTTAGCGACCGCCGCTAAAGACCCATTTTTTTGTAGTGGGAAGACCTAATATGATAAGAACTTTAAAGTATTCGTTCATCTATGGTGTGTGGGGCTACAAGGTTTGGTAAATATCTTTTTGTGAATAGAGCAAATGATGTTTGAATATACAAGGTTAGGTGCTCAAGGAGTTCAATAGGATCAAGACATTTCATAGTTTTTTGAATTGCAGATTGATTTCAGTTTTTCAAATATATACATCTGATGAAGATTTGTCATGTGAATATGATATGAATATATACATGGATATTACTATGTTATAAGTGCAACTCCATATGTTTCTTCATTTATGTGCAATAAGGAGAAGTAATGGAGGAATGTCGTGAGACAAATGGAAAGAAATAAATTGCAGAAGCTCGGAAAAAAAATTACACTAAAATGAATTAAGAAATCGATTGTACACAGATGGATTGCACTAAAACAAAAAACTAAGATGAATGTTGTAACCAGAATAAAGAAATATTAGAGCATTAGAAAGATAAACGAGGATCCAGATTCTGGTTACAAGAGACGACTTAAGGCCTATCTTGCAACCAAAATATCTATCCTCATGATGAAATACAATGCTAAAATATTTTTAAATTCTTTTATAGCATCATCAAACGACTCTAATGACGCATATTCATTTCGTTGTTTTTTATATTAATTTTAATATCATTTTTTTAATATTAACATTGATGTTTTCTAATTCTGCATAAGCTATTTCATTATATGTACAATTGTTTATTATAAAAAATCGTATTTATTGTTTTTTAAAATAAAAAATATAAAACTCGTTCCAACGTCAAACAACAGGTTTAAATGCCTACCAGTATTACCGTTCGATCGAGATCGTACGGATCCACTCTTCGCATTCAAACTACATCGAACGATAATGAATCGTCTCTCACACAACGTCTGAACTGTAAAAAACGGTTTCGCCTATAATTGCTCAAACGAATTTGAACAGTAAAGAACGAGATGGCCAACAAATGTTCTAATGGAAAAGAACAATATCGAACAATAAAAAGTTGAACCTTTAATTTTCGTTTGGACGGAACATAATAGAAAACATGCACCCGTTTGGATGGTGATATGTTCGAACGAGCAATGGTTTTTGGGACAGAATTTCTTTTTGTTGCAAAAAAATATAACAATTGCTATTGTTTGATGTCATTCAAACGCTACTTTTTGGGATGAGAAAAAATATTCCGCGATGCCAAGTGACGTCTTTTGGTTTCGTCCGTTCCAAAAGTTATATTCTTTTTTTGGAAGTAAAAAATTATGTCCCAAAAAACTTTTTGAATTTCGTCTCAAAAAAACCTTTTGGGACTTGGATATTGGGACACCCGTCGGGACAGTCCCAATCTATCCCAAAATTTGTTGTAGTAACTACAACTTTTTCTCCTTGGCAGGCTCCATTTCATGAGGGGTCAATATTGTCGAGGACAAAAGGCGAGATGATCTCCATGCATGTGCTTTAGTGAAAGTTCAGGATATCTTAATTTCTTGATTGTTATGGTTGTAATTATCACATCTCATTGTAGCTTATACGCCATTAATCTATATTTTTTCTTGGGTGCTATGCAACGTCGATCTTTATCTCAAGCTATTTATCAAATAATTATATAATTTGGGAAGCCCCATACAGGGTGAGAACACTTGTTATTAGCCATCAGCTTTTAATTTGTTACAAGACCAAAAGCTTCGCAGCATTGATCATTTGATAAGCAATATCTACATACAATTTGTACGTCTTCCGGCCTGCATAACACTGATCAAGTTTGAGCACGACCGGCAGGTTTATTGGCGTTAAGTTAATTAGCTTATCAGGAGAATTGATACATACTACTGATTTTTTCTTCTTGATGTTTTTTCTAGTGTTCCTTTCGGGTTTCAATTAATTGGAAGTACATAGGATCAAGTGCCTTCAGGTGCCATTAATTGTATTTTCTTCTGTTTGGCCCGACGAGTCCTCGACGTATAAGTTTATGCCAGAGTACGAAAAGTAAAGCAGAAGAATAATGTGCCATATATAGTTGTGTAACCTTGGATTTTGTATATATATATTAACGTACAGCTTAATATTTATATGTTTTTATATCATGGAATTAATTAAATTAAGTCATTAACAGCTTAAGTCTATTTAATATCTATGACCATGTGGAAAGTATAAGAAATTTCTATATATTAAACTTGCTGTTAAAATGAATTTGGTCCACATAAAAAATATACATTAATAGTCATTGCTTTTAATTTATAGCCATTTCCTGTATGTGCATGCTCCGATTGGCTCCTTTAATTAGTTGAAGCATATATATCTAAACTGCACGGAAAAAGTAAGAAATCCAATATAATACAATGCAAACCAATATGTTGAGAGAAGCACTATAAGGAGCTGACGGACGTACATGAAGGCATGCATATGACAACTGGATTTAGGACACCTCCGCAATAGGGGTGGGCAAAAAACCTGGGACCCGAATGTCCGACCCGATCGGGGCGGGTTTAGCCGGGTTCAGATTCGGGTTTAATTTTGAAAGAAACTGAATTTTCGGGTTCGGGTATAGTAATATACCCGAAATTCGACCCGACCCGACCCGAAAACGAAAAAAACGAACAAACGTTTAATACCCTGTATTTTCTCCCCTTACGTTAGCTGGTTAGGTCATTCGCGATTTAGACCCCCTATCTCCCTCCGACCACTGTGCTCCCGAAAGTCTTCGGGTCAAATCTGCTATGGTTGGATCTCACAGAAGTGAAGTCTTACCAGGTACTTAAAGCCCGAGTCTATTGGCAATCTCCAGGTAAGCTGGTTGTCCCATTTGCTCCCTCCTCTGGATATTCTTGTAGACCGCGCAGTCTGATAGACTTTCGCTGGTGTTGTGTAAGCGGTTATCCCTCATCCTTGCGTATCTGATTTGGGCCCCATTTTTTATATGATTTCTCCTGCAGATATGAAGAAGATGGAATCCTTACACCATCTCCGGAACATCTTACCGGAGTCCTCAATCGGTGAAATGGAAATTCCACCTACGTTTAGTCGGTGAACCATCTCAAGAGCGGTGTTGTTTCGGACAGGAAACTGAGAGTTCCAGCCAACAAGTCGTACCCCTTTATCTCCAAAGGCACTATAATAAAGGCTGGTGGGCATCGAGACGATCTCAATCCCATTTATAAACGCATATGCATCATCTGAAGTATTCGGGGATGGGGTACGGCTAATACCCTGTATTTTCTCCCCTTAGGTTAGCTGGTTAGGTGCATGGGTTTCCAAATATGCTAACGAAATGAAATCAAGTGGTTTGAATTTCGCTTTTGGTATCCGAAAGTCTTCGGGTCAGATCTGCTATGCTTTTTGCTGGACAATTACATGCTTTTCTCTCAGATCTGAGGGGTTGGATCTGTTCCAAATTGTGTGATTTATTCCTTACAAAAACAATAACCTTTAAGGTGCTTTTCTCTCTGAGTCTTTGATTTACAAGCAGAACAGATTATTTTTGTTGTTTTTGTAAATTTTGCTTTGGGATGAATTTCTCTGTTAATGTCCTGTTTGGTTTGGGGAAGTTTGGAGATTGAAGCACAATTGTGCAGAATATGCTAAAATTTGAGTGTCGTTCTAGTCTTGGTCTCAAAGGATTTCTCACCTTGGAAATTAGGCGTTCGGATTTTCATATAGAGCCCAGAACGGTTTTGGGTTTTGAAGCCCAGAACCCCGAACCCGCCCCAAACCCGAGCCGAAACCCGGAATCCGGGTTCGGCTCGGTTCTTCACGCATTTCGGGTCGGGTTCGGGTTAAAATTTCCGAGCCCAAACCCTTCGGGTTCGGGGCAGTACAAACCCGAACCCGGTTTGCCCACCCCTACTCTGCAACTCAGAGGCATTCTGTTAGGATTGTACTATTATTCTTTTATTTCTTTTATTATTCTTTCCTTCTCTAGAAGATTCTTATTAATGTATATAAGACAATATTTTGTATCGTCTTGGGGGTGTGGAACTAATTATATACAGAAATTTCCCACACTTTTCCTCTACGTTATTGCTCTGTTCTTCTATGAATACTGTGCAGTTGCTCATTCTTCCTTCTTTGTATTGAGAGCTTCACCTCTCAAACATTATTTTTATTCTGTTTCTTGATATGGTATCAGAGCATTATTTTGTGCATTAAGCTTCTGTTTCACTGGTGGCTTCTACAATCACTGATCCATATGCAAATCCATATTATTTCCACAATGGAGACAGTCCTGGTGTTAATTTGATTACGCAAACACTGACTGGCAGTGAGACTTATCAGTCATGGAGCAAGGCAATCACAAGATCTCTGAGTGCCAAAAACAAAATAGGATTTATTGATGGTTCCCTGGTGAGACCCGCTAACACAAATCCAAAACTGAAGGCATGGCAGAGATGCAATGATATGGTATATTCTTGGATTATTAACTCTGTTTCTAATAGCATTGCTGCTAGCGTGGAATTAATTGATGACGCTAGAGAGTTATGGTTAGACCTTAAAGATCGTTATTGTCAGAAGAATGCCCCCAGAGTATTTCATTTGCATCAGTCCATTGCTGTTTTAACTCAAGGAGATTTGCCTGTGAGTGAGTATTTTACACAGCTTAAAACATTGTGGGATGAGTTAATGTTGTTTCGACCTTTACCTGTTTGTGATAATGCTTCTATGAGTGTTTTACATGACTATCAAAATCAGGAGTATGTGATGAAGTTTTTGATGGGATTGAATGAAAGCTACACAAACTTGAGAGCGCAGATTTTATTGATAGACCATTTTCCAACCATTAACAAAGTGTTTTCTCTGGTGATTCAAGAAGAGACACAACGTGGTATTGTGCATTTGCCTTCTTCTAACACGGATGCTTTGGCGATGACTAGTAGGAGTAATGTTAGGCAGTTTTCTGGAAGGAAAGAAAAACCTACATGTTCATATTGTGGAGTCTTGGGCCACGTGAAGGACAAATGTTATAAACTACAAGGTTTCCCACCACGCTGTAAACTCAGGTCAAGGTATCAAGGTTCTGTTATCAATGCTAATTTTGTCACATCCTTGGGTGAGACCCAATATTCTGAAAACTTTGCACAGCAGCAATTTTCACAATCACCACAAGTTCCATTTACTCAAGAATAGTGCAGACAGTTGCTTGCCTTGTTGAATCCCATCACAGATAGCTCTCATTCACCTTCTACTCAAGTAGGCTCTTATCAGTTTGCTGGTCCCTCTAATGCACTGCAGGACAATATTTTTGCAGCAAATGTGCAAGGTATGACAACACGATGTCCTCTCTTTAATACTGATCACTCGAGCTCATGTTTAATGGATTTGAGATGGATCATCGACACTGGAGCTACTGACCATATGGTGACCTCGATCAGTTTTCTCACCACTGTCACATCCACCATCACAGCTTCTGTCAAGCTTCCAAATGGTGAACAAGTTTCAGCCACACATGTTGGGACAATCAAGATGTCTTCCACTTTGACTCTAACCAATGTTCTAGTTGTTCCTTCATTTAATTTCAACTTGATATCTGCCAGTAGGTTGTTGAAAACAATACGCTGTTGTTTGATTTTTTTGGGGCGATTTTGTTTTATTCAGGACTTGCAAAATTCGAGGACGATTGGATTGGGTGAAGAGAGCTCAAATCACGACCTGCCTCTGTTTTTTCCAACTCAACAACTTCCAACCTCAGTCATAATTCCTTCAATCTGTGGCACTATAGGCTAGGCCACCTGTCTCTTCCTCGTCTGAATTTGCTACATAAAACCATACCTTAAATACATTTGAATCATACTGAACGATGTAATATCTGTCCTCTTGCTAAGCAGCAGAGGTTATCTTTTCCATGTAGTGAAACTCATTCAACGAAGGCCTTCCAAATGATCCATTGTGACATTTGGGGACCATTTTCGTCTAAATCTCTTACTAGTGCTCAGTATTTTCTCACTATTGTTGATGATTTCTCACGGTGCACTTGGGTTTATTTGTTGCAACACAAGTCTCAAGCAAGACAATATTTGCAATCCTTTTTCTCCTTAGTCGAAACTCAATTTGAAAGCAAAATTCAGTGTGTTAGAAGTGATAATGGCGGAGAATTCAATATGACAAAATTTGAAATTGGTGTCGTTGAGAGGAAGCACCAACGTCTACTAGTCGTGGCTCGTGCCCTTAGATTTCAAGCCTCATTTCCACTGAAATTTTGGAGAGTGTGTTCTTACTGCAGCCTATCTCATTAACAGAGTCCCAACTCCTCTTTTGCATGAAAAATCCCCTTTTGAAGTTCTGTATTCTAAGACACCAAATTAATCACATCTTAAGGTATTTGGCTATCTATGTTATGCGTCGACTTTGTCTTCTGGAAGAACAAAATTTGCTCCGCGAGCCAAGCCTTGTATTTTCATTGGATATCGCTTTGGTGTAAAGGGATATAGATTGTATGATCTTACTACACACTCCACATTTATCTCCCAGGATGTGGTTTTCCAAGAACAAATTTTTCCTTTTCAAATTTCTACCACATCTCATACCTCTCACATCAGTCCTTCCTCTCCTCCCGTCATTCATTTTCCTAACCAAAACATTCACTCTTCTGCGTTCCCACCATCTATTCCTAGTAGTGAGTTAATTTCCGACACCTCTCAAGAGCTTGTCCCTTCTCCTACCTCTTTTGTAATCAATATTGAGTCTGTTCCTGTCACAGATTCTGCACCTCAATCTCCTATTCCTCGAAGATCCAGTAGAGTCAGCAGACCACCTTCTTATTTACAAGAGTACCAGTGCACCATGCATTCTCTAGCAGCCACTTCCACTTGTTCCTCCGTTGATGTAAAACCTGGTAAGCCCTATGACATTGGAGCTTTTATTTCTACCTCCAGGTTATCTGACTCCACAGGAATTTCACTGCCTCCCTTGATGCAATTCCTGAGCCAACGACTTTCTCTCAAGCAATCAAGGATCCTCACTGGAGGGAGGCTATGGCTGCTGAACTCCAAGCACTTGAAGCAAATAAAACCTGGATTTTAACTCCATTACCACCTGGAAAGAAGGCAATCGGTAACAAGTGGGTCTATAAGATAAAATTCCATGCCGATGGAAGTGTGGAGAGGTATAAAGCCCGACTGGTGGCTAAGGGATTTTCATAGCACGAGGGGCTTGATTATCATGACATTTTCTCACCAGTAGCTAAATTGGTAACTGTTCGATGTCTTTTGGCTATTTCTGCTATCAAAGGATGGCATCTACACCAGTTGGATGTGAACAATGCGTTCCTCCATGGTGATTTAAATGAAGATGTTTATATGAAAATACCTCATGGTCTTGACAGCAAGGGGGAGAATTTAGTTTGTAAACTAAACAAGTCTCTTTATGGCTTGAAGCAAGCTAGTAGACAGTCGTACTCGAAATTGTCCACTTCCTTAATTGAGTTTGGATATACTCAGTCAAAGGCAGATTACACTCTTTTCACTAGAGTGTGTGGAAACTCCTTTACTGTCTTGCTCATTTATATGGATGATGTGATATTGGCAGGTAATGATTTAGCTGCTTTTGATTCCTTAAAGTCTTACTTGCATGAACAATTTCAAATTAAGGACCTTGGTGAATTGAAATACTTTCTTGGTTTAGAAGTTGCAAGGTCAGCAAAAGGGTTAACCATTTGTCAAAGGAAATATGTATTAGATGTTTTGAAGGACTCTGGCTACATAGGCTCAAAACCAGTGCATTGTCCCATGGAACAAAACTCCAAGTTAACGTCCATGGATGGAGAATTGTTGACAGATCCCGCTGTGTATAGAAGGCTGATCGGGAGGTTGCTATACTTAACTATCACTAGACCTGATATTAGTTATGCAACCCAGGTGTTAAGTCAGTACATGGACAAGCCTAGAGAACCTCATTTAAAGGCAACGTACAGGGTCCTTAGATACCTCAAAACAACCCCAGGGAAAGGACTCTTCTTCTCGACATGCTTAGATTTAAAGTTGAAGGCTTTTTGTGACTCTGATTGGGCAGGGTGTTTGGAAACACGAAGGTCAGTCACTGGTTTTTGTGTTTTCTTGGGAGAGTCCTTGATCTCGTGGAAATCAAAGAAGCAACAAACTGTTTCTAGATCCTCAGCAGAGTCGGAGTACAGGGCCATGGCATCTACAGTATGTGAACTTACTTGGCTGGTTTCGTTGCTGAAAGATTTGCAGGTTCAACATTCAAATCCTGCATTGCTGTTTTGTGATAGTGAAGCAGCCATCCATATAGCATCTAACCCAGTGTTTCATGAGAGAACAAAACGTATTGAAATTGACTGTCATGTTGTGAGAGAAAAGCTACAGACTGGTTTGGTTAGAACTCTGCATGTTACTTCACAAAACCAAGTCGCAGACATTTTTACTAAGGCGTTAGGAAGTGCTCCTTTTAGTTCTTTATTATCCAAGATAAACATGATCAATATTCATGCTCCTCTTGAGGGGGAGTGTTGAGAGAAGCACTATAAGGAGCTGACGGACGTACATGAAGGCATGCATATGACAGCTGGATTTAGGACACCTCCGCAGCTCACACGCATTCTGTTAGAATTGTACTATTATTCTTTTATTTCTTTTATTATTCTTTTCTTCTTTAGAAGATTCTTATTAATGTATATAAGACAATATTTTGTCTCGTCTTGAGGGTGTGGAATTAATTATATACAGAAATTTCCCACACTTTTCCTCTACGCTATTGCTCTGTTCTTCTATGAATATTGTGCAGTTGCTCATTCTTCCTTCTTTGTATTGAGAGTTTCAACTCTCAAACATTATTTTTATTCCGTTTCTTGATAATGATCATGTGGAAAGTAGAAGAAATTTCTATATATTAAACTTGCTGTTAAAATGAATTTGGTCCACATAAAAGATATACATTAATAGTCATTGCTTTTAATTTATAGCCATTTCCTGTACGTGCATGCTCCGATTGGCTCCTTTAATTAGTTGAAGCATATATATCTAAACTGCAAGGAAAAAGTAAGAAATCCAATATAATACAATGCAAACCAATATGCAGCTAGACTTGCAATTGTTCAATCAGTGTATACGTACGTGTATTGCCAGTTACTGTAGGGGGGTTTATCAACTTCCAGCTCTTACAAGAGCTATTTCAAGAGAACTGCGACAGGAGGAAAGAATTAACGACCTGAATTGCCAAAAAGATCAAAAGGCTATTAATTTCAGCTCTACGACCCAAGTCACCCAACGAATGGTTTTAAAGAGAAAGCAGAAGAGGAGAAAAAAAAACAAATTGAGATCTAGTCCAACTCATGACAATAAACTGTAGTTTGATTTAACAGTATCGGCTCCAAATTATCAGTACTACGTACGTAGCTATTAATTATGTAACAGTGACTCGTTTGGGACAAGG
The DNA here is from genome assembly GCA_963930655.1 of Myrica gale. Lineage (NCBI taxonomy): Eukaryota > Viridiplantae > Streptophyta > Magnoliopsida > Fagales > Myricaceae > Myrica > Myrica gale. Next base: position 6,261,327 of record OZ005613.1, read on the forward strand.
TGAGTATTACGTATAGGTTCTAGGAGGTACTTTCCTTTCTTAAGGATTAAGGAAGTTAAGTTTTAACTGATATACTCAAAAATCTACAAATAAAGAAGACGAGAAAATGACAGTGTTAATGATCATGATGTAGGCCGTGCCGCTCGAATGTACTTGTCCAAAGTTAATTAGCCACACTAGGTGAGCGGCCTGAGCTCTGGGAGATGATAGCTAGGCGATCGTAGCCGCCTACTTGGCACACTGACTTCCATCGAAGAGTTCTGCAGATTTTCTTTTTGTTTTTGGCAACAGGCCAGACATCTTGTCTTGCTCACAAAAAATGGAGGATAATGATCCTTATGTTATTCATTAATAGTAGTTTTTTTTTTCCTTTATTCCTCAATAATACGTTCTTTCCAATTTTCCATTAAACTTAAACATTTTCCCTTAAACTTAAAAATAAATTTAATTTCCTGGACTACTCACAACTGCGCTATTAAATAAGCTTAGGAAAAAACTAACCATTGATAAGAGTTATGCGAATGCGCCGGCCATGCAGTCAAAAGTCAAAACGAAACTAAAAAGCAGATTTATCAACGTGTTGCACTTTGATTGGCTATCTGAACCTTTTTTGCTCTTTGTTTTTTTCCATTTTAGTGCGGCTGGCTTGATCTTTATGCTATAAAGCATATATCATCTTTGCACCTAATTCTCTCTTTATCCAGTATCCAGAACTGGCGAAAACCGAGCTTTGAGAAGGAGAGAAAAATGAAGAACCCATCGTCAGGTTCAAGCAAGATTACACCCTGTTGTAGCAAAGTGGGGATAAAGAGAGGGCCTTGGACTCCAGAGGAGGATGAAATTTTAGCTAAGTACATCAAAAGAGAAGGCGAAGGACGGTGGCGTACCCTACCGAAACGTGCGGGGTTGCTCCGTTGTGGCAAGAGCTGTAGGCTCCGATGGATGAATTATCTCCGGCCATCGGTTAAGAGAGGACATATTGCTCCTGATGAGGAAGATCTTATCCTTCGCCTTCACCGGTTACTTGGCAATAGGTACTCCAATCATTTTAGGGCAAATATTGTCCTTTATGGTTATTGTCTTGGCCGTCAGCTACTGGTTTATTAGGAATCTCTCTCTTTCTATATGTTTTATTACTTTATCTATTTGCCTTTTTCGGTTCACTGTGCTCTCCCTGGCCTCTCCGGCCGTGTCTCTTCAGTTGAGTAGCGTGTCGGATTTTAATTCCTTACTTTGGGGTTTGACTCTCAGGTGGTCTTTGATAGCCGGAAGAATCCCGGGAAGAACTGATAATGAGATTAAGAATTATTGGAATACCCATCTCAGCAAGAAGCTCATCAGCCAAGGAATAGATCCAAGAACCCACAGGCCACTAAACCCTAAACCTAATTCTCCTGAAGCTGGTCATGATCGTGAATCAATTTCAAAACCAAAAGCAAATCTTTACTCTACTCCTGTAGTATTCGAAGAAACTGCTGGGAGCTCTACAGCAAATGGTATTCAAAATGATACAAACCAGGAAGGAGGTCACGATCTGGTTGTGAATGATTGTATGATGGGGATCCAAAGCGGCTGTCGACGCGGAAATGAAGAAGATTATATTGAAAACTGCAACGAGCTGGATACGTTCTCTTCATTTCTCGATTCTTTGATTAACGACGGCATGTTTGTGAATCAACAACAACGACAACCCAATTTTCATCCCCTTGTATGTTCTTCTTCTGTACAGACCATCCATCATGGCAATACCATCTGGGAAGCCGAACTCAGATCAAGCATCGATACCTCAAGCGAACAACAAAGTGCGCTAAACAATCACCCAGCATGAGCGGAATCAAACGGACGCATACTATATGGCTTTGTTTTTCATCTTATACGTGTGTCATGTTGTGATGATGTCCTTTTTGTCTTATTGTTCATAATTGTAGTGCTGTAACAAAACCGTATATCAGTAGTACTGTCTGTTTAAGAAAGACTGATAGGTGATCTACATGTCTTAATTTAGTTTTTAGTGGGTTGCAAATTAATCGTTCTTTCTTGTTTGGTCTCCGTTCTATCTCCACCGCTTCTATAACAGGAACCTAATTATACGCGGAATTAGTGCGATGGATATCTAGAATGATAGGTCTTCTGTGCAGGACTGATGGTTTTCCTCCCTCTGTGAAGGAATGATGGTTTTCTTTCACACACATACCCAGGGTTTCGCAGTGATTATTTTTTATTTTTTATATATTCTTCAAGCATGAATGTCTTTTATAGTCTCTCCGGTACTTTCAACATCAATGTGTACGTAGTCCTCTTTAAGGCTGGCTACCTTCATTAGTGCTTTGTATTCTCCTCTTCTATCTTCTGTATTCCTCAAATAGAAGAAATGGAGGTAGGCCTTTGTTAAGCATGTCCAAATACTCTATTTGTTCGAGACAGCATATATATGAGATCTGATTGTGGAAGTTTAATTAATTAGTTTGCTTTGCCATGCATGTGCTTTGTAATTTTAAAGATATATAGTTGTTTTTTCTAGGAGTCCTAATTCCTAGCTCTCTCTTGATCTGTAGAGGTTGGTCTGTGTTAAGTAAAGGAACTAGCTAGGATGGCAATGGCGTGCTGCTTAATTGTTGGACTTCATTTATGGGTTTTGTTTTGGCGATAAACTAATTAAATTAGTTGCTTTCCAAAAGAGAGTAATTGGGTTCATGAATCTCAACGACTAGCTAGCTAAATCCTGTTTTCAGAGAGTAAAACCATTTCATAGATTCGATTCATTGTGGGTACGTCGTAGCACTCTATTGGGGGAAAAAAAACCCATGTTTCAGGAGTACATAGTTAGAATTGAGAGATTCGGCTACTATATATATGTAGTCTGAATATTATGTAATTGACAAAAAAGCAATCCGATCGAGGGTGGAGCTAGCGTCTGAGTTATACTTTCTTTTCTTTTTTTAATAAGCACGCGGTAATCAAAAGATTACAAGGGAAGTTTAAGGGGTTAATTTGGGAGAGTATGAAAGAAGAAAGACGTGAGGTCGAATGGAATGTATGCGAATGCTTCCTTAATCTAGGGAGATGGAAGCGGCCCATTAGACGAGATTATGCTCTACGAAGTTAATACTTGCACTACTGATCAATTATATATATATATATATTGACAATGGTTATTGCCTCCATGAGCCGATCAGTCCTGAAAAATTGCACTATTCTAAGGTTGTGTTTGAGAAACAGTGGTTAAAATTTTAGATATTAAAGTTGATGAAAAAGTGAAGAGAGTGAAAAAATTAGTAAAAAAGTGAAAAATTTAAGGTAGATGGTGAAAAAGTGTATGGAAATTGATGAAAAAGTGAGGAGAGAGTGTTTTGTAATGATGACCAAAATTTTAGTAGGTAAACATAGCCTAAATATTCATAGATACTATTTGCCCTTTATTGAAATCGAGCAAGAGGAGAAAGCTTTTTTTTTTTGTTAGAAAGGGGAGGGAGCAACCTGCAGTGTTGGGTGTGACCATAGGAAAATTTCCGCCATAGAATGTTCGATTTGAACCATAGTTACTACCCATTGGGCGAGCCCGTTACCAAATTAAGTATCAGCAAGACCACAAGCCAGTTTCAATCTCGTCCACTAGACCCAATGTTAGGTTTTACTTTTGCAAGAAATTTTCAACTTATGTTCTGACTCGAACTCCAGTCCTTGGAGTTAGTGAATTAGTGGGGGTACCAACTGAGTTACAACTCTGCTGACAAGCAAGAGGAGATGTGAAAGTCAATAGTAATTGGTTCCTTACGAAATCTTTTATTTAAGCATCCTCCTGTAATCTGTGTTTTTTCTTTAAGTTAAATACACTTTTTCACCTCTGAACTGAGTTCATTTATATTTTACACTCTAAATTACCGACTTTGAGAAATTTATATACATAGATACTATTTGCCCTTTATTGAAATCGAGCAAGAGGAGAAAGCTTTTTTTTTTGTTAGAAAGGGGAGGGAGCAACCTGCAGTGTTGGGTGTGACCATAGGAAAATTCCCGCCATAGAATGTTCGATTTGAACCATAGTTACTGCCAATTGGGCGAGCCCGTTACCAAATTAAGTATCAGCAAGACCACAAGCCAGTTTCAATCTCTTCCACTAGACCTAATGTTAGGTTTTACTTTTGCAAGCAATTTTCAACTGTGTTCTGACTCGAACTCCAGTCCTTGGAGTTAGTGAATTAGTGGGGGTACCAACTGAGTTACAACTCTGCTGACAAGCAAGAGGAGATGTGAAAGTCAATAGTAATTGGTTCCTTACGAAATCTTTTATTTAAGCATCCTCCTGTAATCTGTGTTTTTTCTTTAAGTTAAATACACTTTTTCACCTCTGAACTGAGTTCATTTATATTTTACACTCTAAATTACCGACTTTGAGAAATTTATATACATAGATACTATTTGCCCTTTATTGAAATCGAGCAAGAGGAGAAAGCTTTTTTTTTGTTAGAAAGGGGAGGGAGCAACCTGCAGTGTTGGGTGTGACCATAGGAAAATTCCCGCCATAGAATGTTCGAATTGAACCATAGTTACTGCCCATTGGGCGAGCCCGTTACCAAATTAAGTATCAGCAAGACCACAAACCAGTTTCAATCTCGTCCACTAGACCCAATGTTAGGTTTTACTTTTGCAAGCAATTTTCAACTTATGTTTTGACTCGAACTCCAGTCCTTGGAGTTAGTGAATTAGTGGGGGTACCAACTGAGTTACAACTCTGCTGACAAGCAAGAGGAGATGTGAAAGTCAATAGTAATTGGTTCCTTATGAAATCTTTTATTTAAGCATCCTCCTGTAATCTGTGTTTTTTCTTTAAGTTAAATACACTTTTTCACCTCTGAACTGAGTTCATTTATATTTTACACTCTAAATTACCAACTTTGAGAAATTTCACCCACAACATACATTCGATTACAATCACATTGAACCTTAGATATATGATTTTTGTTAAATTGAACATGAAATTGGATAAACATGGACCATATGCTTTGTAATCTACCCTCTTTGGACTAAAAAATGAAGAAACTAAACTAGCATACTATAAAAAGAAGCCAAAACATGAACACAAAGACAAAACATGAAAAGAAAAAGAAAAAATAATGGTAATTTTGCAGTTTGTCGTCTAAATTAAGAAGGCAACGTACGGATACAAGGCATATGGTTTTTTTTTAAAATCCAATTCTCAGTTCAATTTAATGAAGATTATATATTTAGATTGTAATTTGACAGTAATCGATAATTCGAAGGTGAAATGTCTTAAAGATTGCAGTTTATAGTACAAAGTATGAATTATCTCATAATTTAGGAGTGAAAAGTGTATTTAACCGACTCTTTTCTTTTTGATGTATGAAATATGTTGTCCTACTTTCACGCCAAATAAGAAAAAAAAAACTCTTCCCCTTTAGTACTTTGTGAATGAAAGATGCCATAAATCATGAAATTATTCGAGGCAGTATCCCAAATTCATTCAGCTCTACCAATCAAAATAATGAAAAATAGAAACACCATATATATATAAAGTCATGCATGGTAAGTGGAAGTCATATTCAATAGACATATCTTATTGCTCTATCTATCTATCTTCCTGAATGCCAAATTAGGTTGTCATTAGACAAAGCTCTTGTACTCTTAATGAGGCCTCAAGATGATAATGTACAATTGGATTAAAGTTTTCACAAACCCGTGATTAATTAGTTACTAATTACAGTACGTTTGCATAGAATCATCACATCGTACAGTACTTGAAAGAAGCAAATTCTGCAAAACGATCATATATAATCTGGATGGGTATGCAGTCTACTGCCGATCAAGATCACCAAGTTACTTAGCAGCCAAACAGAAAATTAGAAAAGGACAGCCAGAAAGTTTTCTCAATCAAATTATATTCGCAGAGTTTTCTATAGACAGTACTGGTAATTAATCGCGCAAAGACGTACGGACACAGAGAGAGAACTAATAGGTAGGCAAAATAAAGAAGGAAATATTAACTAATTTAGGGAAGAATTAATAATGAGCAAGTATGGAAGCAGCTAACCTGGCTCAGACATGAAGCTGATCAAACTGGCAATGTCCGAGAAGCTACTGAATAATCGGCGGCCAAAACGGATATTTATGGCAGATGGAATAGGCAGGCCAAGTTCACGTGAGGGTTGGTTTCATGCACGTGCTGAGTAGCGTGTAATCGAACCTAGCTACCAAACCTTCTAGGAAAGAAAGATTGATCTTTTGATGGAACCTAACTTTCTTTTGCCTACTTCCCATAAATGGTTCGTTTTTCTACAACCGTCCATCTAATATTGAGGACGTACTGCTAATTCTGCTCAACCAAAAGTAAAACTCTCGGGTAATTAATGTACCGCACAAATTAAGGTTTCTATGTTGTCTGATCTAGTGTATAACTCCCTTCTCTTTTCCGTTGCCCTTCTGTGTTTATTAATTATATATAGCTGCAATTTTTAGAAACAAAAAAAGTTGATAATGTGTTTCTAAACACCATTGTAAATGTAGGTTCTGGTCTTCAATATTCTTGTTTTAATTAAGAAAGATATAATAAATTAGAAGTCGGACACTTCTTGCAAAAAAAAAATTTGAAAAATGTGTTGAAAATAGGGAAAGGGTTAAAATTGATATATATTTTGCATAAATAAAAAACTTAATTATCGATACAGTTCCTATAGTATTCATTTTTAACAAATAAGTTCTTAATGTACTTCTTTAAACATGCCGGTCCTTCTAGTCAATTTTTAAGACATATAAGTTCATCCGTCTATCAAAAATTAGTTCACTCATGAAGATGATTTCGAGATAGACTATACGATCCTAAAAATAGACATCGCAACTTTGATCATGTATCAGTCTTTTATTAATCGGCTATTTTTTTTTATAAACAAAATGACCTGAGTTTGAAAAATACGACGTTTAAATTTATACTCTTAAGACTGAATTATTAAAAGTTAGTACTACAATAATTAACGCTGAATAAAAACGTGCATATATAGTAGGTGCCGACACCCAGTGGGCACATGCAGATATTTTGTGGTAGCTATGATATAATATGTATGTGGGTCACTTAAACCATGTTACAGCTACGGTAGTCCTGTACTTTAACGTCAAGTCAATCTCTTTGCAACATGTGAAATCCTCTTGCTTTATGCAAGCAAGTAGCTTCATAATAATTCGGATCTTTTTGTCTTATACAAACTTAATTTGAGTGCAGATCTTCTTCAGTGACTCCCAGGCCAGTCAGTTTTCATGTTATTTTTTCTACTGCAACTCAGGTAGAATAGTTAAGCGTTTGTGCCTTAAAATTTTGGGATAGTAGAGATGTTTTGAATAATTTTTTATATTTATTATAATTAAAAAATGATATTAATAAAGAAATTTTATTTTATAATTATAAAGAGATTATTTTATTAAATAAAATTTTAGTAGGTGGAAAACCGAAGTTGAAGCAAATCTTTTATCACCATAATTAGGGTTGTACAATTTCAGTGTATGTGTCGGTTTTGGTCAAAATTAGGCACCTACACCAAGTAGGCCGGTTTTTAAATAATTTTCACATACACCTACACTGTTAAGGGTAAAAATCGGCCCTTAACGTTGGCGGTTTTAGGTTATCCTACATTCATATTGAGCCATTTTTTTAGCATTTTACGCTCTTGGCCCAATGTATTTTTTCTTTTTTCTTTTGGTCCATTAATCACATATCAATAAAATCTAAACTAATGAAATTCAAATTCCAAAATAAATAAAATTAAAGATCATCTTAAAAGATAAGATGAGAATTTATAGTCCAAAGTAATAGAGACGTAACTGTAAGTAGAAACTATTACCTTTTAAAAAATCTAGTTTAGATCCTAACAACACTTAGATGGGAGAATATGTGTTTTCCCTCTAATTAACAAATCAATAACAATTTTAAAACATGTTCAAAATCTAGTAGGGTTTCCCTTGGTTTCACAAGGAAAATCCAAAAAATTCCGCAATTTTTGAAATATGCCGAAAGTCGCTTGAGCGCTCGTCAAGCGCTTATGTTTCTGTCTGAAATTTTTTCAAGGGCGCTCGAACGTTTGTCAAACGCTGGTCAAACGTGATGACTTTGTCTGAATTTTTGAACTAAAATGTATTAGAAATTTGAACTAAAATGTAATTGAGTGAGTGATTTTGCAAGCATAGTATAAATTTAATAGTGATTTGTCAATTTTAGAAATTCAGACAATTTGTTAAAATTTCATAAAAACTCATACATTGATTTTTAAATTTTTTGTGTTAGAATCTCGACCTCTTGACTTATATTATGCGATGTACTTACCAAAGTTTGGCATTAAACTCTTTAATTAGGATTCCAATGCCTTCATATGTACCCTTCACTGAATTCTCTAATGGAAAAAAGAATAGATTCAGTTTTTTTCCTCCAAAAAGAATAGATTCAGTTGAAGCATAACAATATTGATGTAGAGTTTTGCCGTGATATTTCAAAGTGGGAATGCATAGGTATTTTTTCTTTATATTTTATAGTTTAAGGTCATACTTCCTCTAGAAAATGCACATCACATTGTCACAAAATTTTCATTTAATGCACCTTCCATATCCATCGAGAAAACAATATATTTTCATTTTCATATTTAAGCCCTACATCTCTCAGCATGAGTGTAGGAAAGCCCAGTATTCAATGAAATACAATATATTTGTAATTTTTCTACCAAAATTCTAAATAACTAGTTCATTCACCTAGCAAGCTTCTTGGTACCAAACTTGAATGTAAGTATTTGATTAGACAAAACCAACAACAAATCTCAAATATTCAAGTGAAACTAAACTATTGAGTAGAAACCAAACTAAAAAAACTAAAAAACAAATCTCGGTTTCCTGGTACCCGGGAACCCGGTGCAAGGTAAACCAGGAACCGGGAAAAACTTCGATTTTTTAAAAGAAATTAAACTTACACCGACACCGGTTAGGCCGGGTACCGGGAACCCGGTTCCGGTGCCACTGTAATTTTCCGGTGGCATTGTGCAACCCTAACCGTAGCATTCTCGATGTTGCAACCTATGCTTTGCAAATATCGCTGTAGTTCAGATCTACTCTCAATGTTGCACCTAATGCTTCCTTGACCGCATAAATAGCTTTATTTGCAGCAAGCCTTTTCTAAGCAACCTCATGAATCTTAAAGGAATGTCCTACTGGACTAGGTTGGGATTTAAGAATAAGTACCAGAACGGTTGTAACTAAAATGGTTTATTTAGATTCCGGTTTCGGTACTTATCGGAATCAAATAATTGATTTTGATTTTATTCTGATAAATACCTGAATGGAATTGGAACGGAACAGTAATTTTCGAGCCTTCAAGCATTTTGCGTTGGAATTTTGCATAAATTGTTTTGTTATATATCATAAATTAGTAAAATAAAATAAAAAATAAATATTCATCTAAAATCTAAAATAAACATTCATATAAAATAAAATTACAACATTCTAAAATTATGGGCATAAAAAATAGGTTTGAACCCTATTTTAAAATTAAAATGTTTTAAACCCTATCTACAAAAAATAAATATCCACTCAAAATCTAAAGTAAAATTGTTTGGTTTTGAGCCATATTTTATTAAAATAAAATAAAAACTAGAAACCAGAATTTTCGCCAGAATTTTCGGTTCTAGTTCCGATTTAAAAAAATGCATTCTAGGTCCGGTAAATACTGGAAATTGAAACCCGAAATTTCGATATTGGCCGAAATTTTTGGTCACCCTTATTGGGATTTAGGAACTTGTTCATATAAAGTCTAAAATTTGAAACCTAAGTATTATCAATCTTTTGGGGTTACCTTCACGATCTTTGATCTAATAATTACTTAATTTGGGTGGGATATAAATGTTGGGGTCCACACCCACGTGAGATAGACTTAGAATAGAAGTAGACTTGTAGTGAAAGTCTACTTCCTCCCTACTTCAAGTTTATCTGGGTTTTCTCTTTGTATTTTTCTCTATAAATAGAGACTTATGTTATAGGAGAAAAAACACGTGAGCAAGTGAGAGCGTGAGCATTGGGCAGAGAGAGAGAGGGTGGTGCGATTATTGTATTGAGCAGGTAGAGTGATTTTCTTAAGCACTCTTAATAACATTGCTCTGGGGTGGACGTAGGACGGATTGGAGCCGAACCACGTAAATTCTTGGTGTTCCTTTCTTTTAATTTTTGTGGTGTTTTTCCCAACAAGTGGTATCGGAGCCTGGTTCGAGAAGCATGAGTGGTTTTTTGGAGAGAATTAGAGAATGTCCGAAAATTAAAAGTTGTCCGATCACAGATTGGAGAGCACCAACCTGTAGAGGAGATCGAGACGAAGCCGAAGGTCGAAACAACGTCGTCAGGAGCTCCGGGACATGCCTCAGGAAGTCGAAAAAGTGTCGTCACGTGTCACACGCGCCCCCACGTGCCGAAGAAAGATATGGTGAGTGGGCTACACTCTCCACACGTGCCACACACTCCCGCGCCAGTGAAGTGTCATGTGTCATGCCAAGTCAGCATCCACGTCATCGACACGTCAGCAGTTGGTCCCAGGGTTTCACATCAGTGGTGTCACGTTAGCATTGCCACGTCAGGAGAGGCCAATCATTGACGTCAGGAGAGGCCAATCAGTGCCACGTCAGCGAAGAATATTCCGACCAATAGAAAAACTCTGGTTTTCGAGCAGGTCAAACCGGTTCTTAAGGTTTTTTGTCATCCCGGATCCATTGGTGCTATCAGAATTGTGAAATTCGGTCTCGATCAAATGTGAATTGAGATGGTGGAGAGTATGATTACAGGTATGATGATGTTGTCTGCTACGAATTACATGAGCTGGAAGTCACAAATGAAGGATATCCTTTATGCAAAGGATATGTATGATCCATTGGAAAAACAAGGGTAAGAAACCGAAGGGGATCGATGAGGCAAAGTGGAAGAAGATCAATCAGAAGGCTATAGGGTTGATTTGTTAGTGGATTGGGCCAGAGGTATTCCATCACATAGCCAAAAAGACAAGCGCTTTTGAACTATAGGACAAGAATACAGGAGGTCGGGATAAATCCAGAGGAAAGGGTCGCAAGATTACCTGCTTCTATTGTGACAAAGAGGGACATATCAAACGGAATTGTCCAAAGTACAAAGCAGAGAAAGGGAAATCATCATAAGCCTCAGTGGTGACTGATGACTTCGACTTCATGTAGCACGCGAAGGTGCTTGTTACTAGCCGGTGGAGATGCAAGAGCAGGGGGAGATATTGTTCTACATGGGTTCAGCGGTACAAGGAAGGGATGCGAGCACCCTAGGCGGGGGGGCAGGACACTTGGTTGAGAGTGTGGTTGGTCATCTGGTGACAAGGGCGAGGTTGGAGTGCCAGTAGAAGATGGATGCAAGGGGTGGTGAGCAAGGGGGAGCAACAAACACCAAAGTTGCAGGAAGGTGGTACTGATGGAAGCTAGGGAAGTACTCAACCGAAATATGGCAGGAACAAATTATTCTCTTATGGGTATGAAGGGGGGAATTTTTGGGGTCCACACCCATATGAGATAGACTTGGAATAGAAGTAGACTTGTAGTGGAAGTCTACTTCCTCCCTACTTCAAGTTTATCTGGGTTTTCTCTTAGTGTTTTCTCTTTGTATTTTTCCCTATAAATAAAGACTTATGTTATAGGAGAAAAAACGCGTGAGCACGTGAGAGCGTGAGCATTGGGTAGAGAGATGGTGGTGTGACTATTGTATTAGGCGGGTAGAGTGATTTTCTTAAGCATTCTTAATAAAATTGTTCTGGGGTGGACGTAGGCCGGATTGGAGCCAAACCACGTAAATTCTTGGTGTTTCTTTCTTTTAATTTTCGTGCCGGTTTTCTCAACAATAAAAACTGTATAATTCTATAGAATTAGTCGGGGCAAAGCTCCATATAAGGACTCCTCGTCATCCAAAAAAAAAGGCAACTCCTAGTCAAGAAAATCATGATACCTAAAACCACTTTGTTGGCCCCATTTCCCTTATCTTTGATTTATGGTTTGAGTTATTTGGTTGCATTACAATGTATCAACTGTACTATGTGATTGCTGAGATTTTGTAAAGTTTTCTGTTTTCTACGTATTTAGATTCCGTACCCCTTCTTTTGTGCTTTAGTTGAAATCATGTATAAATATATATATCTTACCTTTAAAACAGAAAAAAAAAACAAATTAAGAATGAGATCATGTCTGTAGCTCGCTAACTTTTCTTTAATTATTACATCATGAATGTTTTTACTTTCACCAATGCAATTTTTTTTTTCAGAGAACTCTGCGTTCTTTTGTACTTGTGGGGCCTTGGCAGCTTGTTGGGGGACCTTAATTAGGAGTTACGCGTGCCCTCTTTGACGTGTATATATATATATATTACACTACAAAAAAAGACCTATAGCGGCAGTCGGAAACCACGGCTATAGGTCAAAAAACCGTTGTTATAAGCTATAGCTCCGTCAACATAGGTCTATCGCCGTGATTCGGGTGATCGCTGGTGAAGACCTCGGGCCTATAGCGGCGGTCAACAACCGCCGCTAAAGACCTAATATGACCGCCGCTATAGGTCTATAGCGGCGGCCAGGTTCCACCTATAGCGGCGATCGGTGACCGCCGCTATAGGTTTGCATCTTTTTTTTTGCCAGCATTTCCAAATCACCACTAATATTTTCCTATATTTTTCTATACATGTTTTTTTAATCGGTAATATAAATTTATTTTAATAATCATAATTCATTGGATGTAAAAATTTAAACAAGGATGATAAAACAAATATAATTAATCATTGATTAATAACGTTTTAAAATAAACACAAGAATCTCTACAAGTAATCCAGTGTTTGTTAAAGAAGAAGAACTTCAAGATCGAATATAAAATTTATTAGGGATAATTGCATCGGTAGTATCTATGGTATTGAAAAGTTACAAAAAAATCTATGGGATAAGAAAAAATACATCTAGGTTCATGTGATCACGCTTACATTATAATCTAATCTCTCCATCTATTTTTCATTTTTTCGATAACGGTAAATGCAGACGGGAAATAGTAGATCCCTTGATCTTCTCTAACTTCTCTTGAATACGTGGACAAATTTACTGCTGTAGAGTCATGGAAGGACCAGATTTTAACATAAACATATATATATATATATATATATATATATATATATATATATATATATATATATATATATATATATACTTTTTTTTTTCTTACCTCAAGGGCTTTTTTTTAATAATGAAGAACATTATAGTACGTCACATACTTATGAGTAAAAATCAATTAGTCCATCAAGTTTCAATGTTTTTAATAATTTGGTCTTGAAATGGCATTTTCAATCATTTGTAGTATAGTTTAACGGTCAAATCCAACATAGGGGCAAAATCGATTGTTTTTGAAGCATGAGACGCGTAATAAAACTAATTGGAACTTTATCAGATGACTCATTGATTTTTACTTATAAATATGGGGTATACTATGATGTTTCCTTTTTAATAACTCTTCAATATCACAAGGACTGCAAGTGCAATTATGTCAATTTCTTCAACACTTTTATATGAAGATGCACATTGAACTATTAAGCACTACTTTTGATCTCCTTATGAAATGGTAACATCCAACATAATACAAGACGTGCTACGTACAAGGAGTGGGCTTGGGAATAAAAGCTCCAGCTAGCTCCTCCAATTTATAATACTCTGCCTATTACGAAAGACTTGGCCAAAGAAGGGAAAGTATATAGATATAGCCATCTCTCTCAGATCTCTCAATTAATTCGCAATACAATAGATATAGGTCATTTTTATTTCCTAGGCAGGATAAATAGTAGATTGAAATTTTTAAACATGCGCATAAGATGAAGTGAGGGACACTACAAACTCCTCAGATAGTTCAACGACAGGGCTTAAAAACAAAATAAAAACAAGAACACAATACAGCCCAAAACTGATCTGTTTCCAGTGGCGGACGCAGGGATATCGAACCAGGGCGTTCGCCACCCATTGCTTAGCCCAAAAAAAATTATACATTTGTTTTTTCATAAGTTGGCCTGGGCCCGATACCTATTAGGCCCAGGCCAACTAGAGCCCAGTGTCATTGTTGATTGCATCTCAGTAGCGAATTTTTCTTTCCATTTGATCTAGAGGTTTCATATAGGGGATTTTGTCCTTTCTAAATAGCTTGTTGAGTAACAGATGGAGAGGTGGATAGCTTCAAGTTGATTCTTGTGAGACATGTAGCAAATATCATTCGGAGAACACAGTTTTTCAAGCCACATTGCTCCCTTGACATCACAAATTTTTTGTTTCGACACGAGTATTCCTCTTCTGGCCAATACTCATTTTGATATCTTGAGCAGTTAGTTGAACAAGAACCTAAAACAAATTCCTTTTCTACACACTGATTTTACTCTTTGCTCCTGATTTTTCACAATCAAGATCACTTCATTTCTTTCTCCTTATGTTGATTTGTTTCTTCATTTTTATTAGAGGCCTCAAAAAATGCGGTGTTTATTTAGGATCCTTGTATAAGACAAACCAAAGTTCTGACCACTTTTGAGATATATTTATTTAAGGAACTCATTTACTAAATCTTACTTATCCTGGAAATTTTGTTTTTATTATTCGGAGCATAGTTTGTCCTCAATTGTTGATTTGTGTGTGGAAGTTACTTTGGAGAATGTGAATATCTTTCAATTCCAAATTCATAGAACCTAGAGAAAGTAAATTGCAAATTCATCCCCAGTAGCCTCTTGTCAAAAGAAAAAAGGGAAGAAAAAAAAGACAGGCCCTAGTTGTGGTAGTAAGCAAAATAGGTAAGAAAGGCAACCCCTAGTGGCATCAAGACCACAACCATCAGAATCATCTGCAATTTGTTCCAAAATTTTAGAATTAAGTAGAGAATTAACTTGAATTAAATCATCAAGAACGATTTGCGTAATAGTATGATAGATAACTGGATGAATGATTGCATGATAGTGTACATCGAGCAAAAAGTTTTTAAAACTATTAAGAACGAAGTCATTTTGCAACATTTTCAGAATATGCAAACTTGTAGGATCCAATTGTCACCTCTCAGTCGTAGTAAATAGTACGGTACATGTATTCTAATATTTTTAATGCTTGTAGTCCTTAATTTTCGACATTGTAACTCTAAGACAATTTTTTGCATTACAAAGAATTTTTTTTTCATTTCACCTTTAAAGTTCGACACCCTTAAATTTTAATCCTGGTTTTGTCACTTTCTATTTCCCTTTATCCTTGACAATTAGCAAAGGAATTAGGGAAACCTAGACAATTAATGGTCGTCCAGCTGTCAGCAAATTGCTCACTATATGGCACACGAAGTGCCACAGCCTGAAAGGTGCTTTGATCTAATCAAGCTAAAGCAGTTGATGGGAAGCATCACTCCATCATCCTTTTGGTCGGGAGCAATATGGGTGTGAAGCGACTCCAACCAAAGAGAAGATATAATTTGATGGGTTTTGAGTGAATAATTGTGAGACCCCGAAAAATCAGTACGTACTCCGTTGTAAGCTTAAGGATTTGGTGATTTGTTTTGAATTAATGGAGGCCATGGTATGATCTAAATTTAATGAGCATTATGGAATTTCAATGGATGAGGTTTAAATTTTAAGGTAGCCAACCTTAAGTTTCTGAATTTTCATTTCTTTTCAATATCCTTGATTATTTTAGAAGGATTATCTTATGGATTATATTATTGGGCTATTAAGGTTTAAATGGTTGGACTTAAAACCTAAAAGAATGGGCTGATAATGGACAGCCCATGCTTGGCCGAAAATTAGGCATGATGGCTCTTGAAATTTAATCAAGTGGGCTGTCCAATTACATGTGATGATGGGCCCTTGAAGTTGTGATATTGGGCTGCTATAAGGCTTGGAATATTAGGTGATTATTGGGCCTTTAAATGTATGCTAATGGGCTGCCAAAATAGTCATAAAGATGGGCTTCAAAGTCATGGTATTGGGCTGCCATGAAACCCATGATAATGGACCTTGAAATGTTAATGGGCCTTGGAGAATTAAGTTATTGGGCCTTAGCCCTTAGGCTTATGAATTGGGTTTTAGGTAGTGATGTTGGGCCTTGAATTAAGGATTTATTTGGGCTGCCCAATGGGCCTTGAAGTTAAGTTTATAATATGAGATTAGTAGTGTTAATCTTCATTAATTTTACTAAGTAACTAGAATATGTAAACAAACCAAATTAGTTGGATTTCAACCAAATGAACTAAATGGTTGAACTAAGCATTAAATATGGAATTCAAATGTGTGGTGGAGGGTGATTTTCGTGGGATGCAAGAGAGGCATAAGGGAGACAAGACATGACAAGTTGAAAAGTAAATTTGGAAGGAAAAACTTCCCTTTGACCAAACATAAGGCCAAGTTCATGCTCCCTTGCTTTTTGGCTTTTCATTTCACACCCATCACACTCCCTTTTCACTTTATTTGTGTCATTTCACTTCTTTGGAGCCATTTGGTCGACCAACACAATCCAAAAGAGAGAAACACAAAGCCAAAACCGAAACCAAGAGAGAAAGGGAGAGGAAGAGGGAACTTGGTGTAAACCGAACCTTTTGGAGCCAAAAAGAGTGATTTCAAGCTTGGACCAAGGGGATTTTGTGTAAGGAGGAAGGAGAAGAAGGAGTAGAAGGAAAAAGGGAGGTCTTGCAAGGGAACAAGGAACAACAAGGTAGAAACCGAACCTATCATTTCTCTTGTTGGCCGAAACTGTTGGTGAATAGATCTTGAAGTTTTATGCTTGGATGTTGTTGAATATTGCTAGATCTAGTGTTATTAAGATGTATAAGAGTAGATCTAGCCATGTATGTTCTAGATCTAAGGTTGAATGTGAAGAAAAATGCAAATGGGGAACAATGCATGTTAAAGGAAGTTAGACCTAGGTCTTGTTGTGTTGGTTGGTTGCAAGTTAATTATTTTCCTTAGATCTATGGATGTTAGTGTGTATAAAGTGCAGATCTGGGCTTATTGAACATGAATGAAGGAAGTATGGTGAAAATGTATGCAAAGATGGGTTGTAGAAGTCAATGTGTGCATGATAGGGATTTTAGCATGAAAAATGTGGGATTTTGATGTATAGTCGAACCATGTATGCCTTAGGTTTTCATGAGTGGTTTGTATATGCTTAGATCTGGATATTGGCCATGTTATGTACAAGATTTATGACCTAATGCATGGTAGATGATTGCTAAGTGTAAAGGATGCATGCAAATTAAAGGAAACAAAAGAAAACATAATAAGTTGGATGAAATCATGTGCTGGCCGAATAGTGTAATTCATAGTATCTTATATGTGTGCTGTGATTCTTAGATCCTAGGTTGTGAAATTGGTTGAATGGAGGATGGGATCACCCTTGGAGTTGAAGTTGTGACTAAAGGATGCATAAAATGGTAATGGCCGAATATCATAATGAAATAAAACCCTAAGTGCAATTTATGATAAATGGATTATCATTGTTGTGATGGATAAGGAAATTAGGGTTTAGGCTAATTGGAATAAATATTGAAGAACCATGATCATGTAATGAAAATATTCGAAACCCTAGTTAGGGTTAGTACTCGGGATTAATTGAGGTTTAAGGTCCGAGTCAAGATTTTATCGTGATTAAGTTATTAATAGTTTAATGTAAGGTTTTAATGGAGTACATGAAATAATGAGAGACTTAGGTTTAATCCTAAATCCGTTGGTGTTGATTAAACCCTGGAGTTAGTGTAAGCGCTGGAGTGTTCCCGGGGAATGTTCGCGGCTGTCACGACCCCGTCAGGGTGGCGTTCGGGGCGTGACAATAATGGCGAGGCGAAAGTGAAAAACAACAACAGATAGGTCAGGTGGAGTGCGAGGAACACTCTGGTGAGGCATGGTCGTTGATATATAGCGAACAAACATATTCGGGTGAAGAAATCACCAAAGTGGTGAACTCAATTAGTAGTACTGAGACTAAGTAGAGGGCTCGAGGTCTTAGAAATTGAACAACGCCTCAAGTTCGTTTACATTTTCATAGAAATTGAACAACGCCTCAAAACCAGCACTGGCACTAATAACTGCCCAACCAGCAATTACCAGTGCCGGTACCGGTAGCAATTACTCACTGCAACGGTGACGGTGGTGCTGAACCGCCACACCACTTAAAATAGAAAAGAAAAAAAAGAGCATCGTTCTTTTCAAGAAGAGAACGACATCATTTCTCTAGGGTTAGAATTAACCTTGGATAAGTAGAGAGCAATCAGAAAGTTCAAAATTTTTTATTTCACTCTATCCTCTAGGCTCTCTCCCTAATCCCCACCCCCTCTCTCTACTCACTCTCTCCCTCTCCTCACATCTCTCCTCCATCGAAGTAGCCCACCTTCTCTTGCCATCATTGTTTGATTGTGTGAATTCCTTTTCCCAGGGAAATCGTCAAACAGGCTCCAGATCTCTGTTTTTCGCATCTCTTGGGTTTGGTTTATATGCTTCTGATGAAGACTACACTACATCTATATCTAAAAATGTAATATTGTTCATTCTAATTTTCTGAAAATTGTGCGATATGCGTGAATTTTTGTGCTCTGAAACATTTTATGGAGAATTGATCGATTGATTTTTTATGGATGACAACGTGCAATGGTTACCTTAAATGTTACAGGTAAAATCGACACCACCAAGAGTCATTTATTGTGGTTAGTTGGTGCCGGTGTCAAAATTTGAACACCGGCCTTATCGGTGCCGGTTTTGGCCAAACCGACACCTCTATTATCGTTAATCAGCCATACTTTCTATCATTTAGCTTTAAAAAGATATTAACTCTCCCTTCCATGCTAAAAAATATCTAAGCGTTAAAAGCCTTTTAGCCCAAAAAAGGACAAATAAATACAAACAAAAATTAATTAAATAAATAAAAATAAACCAGAGAGCATGAGTAAGACAACATACTAGTGAGACAATAAGACGAATTTGACGGTCCTTCCTTCTCAGGGCAGGTAATTGTGGCTCAATCTGAATATTCTGCCGTGAGAGATAGTTCTTATGATCACGTCCATGAGGAATATTCTGCAGTGAGTGAGAGTTCTTGTGATCACGTTCAGGGAGAGTTGGCTATACTGGTTGCCCCCTTCCACTTTTTTTAGCAAAAAAAACACATGAAAGATTTGGTTTTACCCGTTGCCATGTCACATGTGAACTAAAGACCATATGGTATAAGAGGAGGGAGGGGGATTTTTTCAAAAGACTTTTCTAATTGTTTTAAAGAATAAAACATATTGCTTCGGAAAAATAGAATAAACAATTCCTTTATTTTTTGAGTATCAAAAGAAATCTGTTATACTTTCTTTGTGCGCGGGAGCGAATGCACAGTCAAATTAATCACGACGTGAATATATATATATATATTGGAAATATGCCCTCAAAACCAATTATTAGAATAATTATGAGATAATTATTTCTTTTATCTACACATGTATTTATTACTTATTGGTTATAATATTGTGATATGAGATGTTACACATTTACATTGGTAAGTGAAATTGTAGAAAGTCATGTCGATGATTAATTAATCAAAGGCGGAGGAGTATGGCTTTTCGGTTCCTTGTTCACTTGACCGTTGTTCTAGACCAAAGTACATGTTTATGGACAAATAGGTCTACACTCGTTGTGCCTATATTAAAATAGAATGATGGACTCCGTCATTGGGGTAGTGACCTTAAGCAGACGAGTGGGTGGACTGTAAGAGTACATGCACTGAACGGGATCGCATATGAATACCTTCTGGAAGTGATCAATGATGTAGAGAAGGTATTCAGCACAATTAGTTTATTGTATCCTTAGACCTGAGAGGTTTATGCAGGTTTGTTTGTTGTGTAGTTGTACTTTGACCGAGTCATTTGGTGATGATCTTTCTAGGTCAAATATTTCAAACAACATTGAGTCTTGTATATGATAAATGAGCTTGTGTAAATGCTCAACAAGGAATTCACCAGTCTCTTTGTGAGACGGTATATTCAGTATATCTGTATAGAGTTGGACTTGAAGAAATCACTGGCTAGTGGATGTTTACGAAAACATTTTTTCGAAATTAATATATATTATATATTTATTTGTGAAATTGTTTTAGAAACAATTTGAGAGTCCAACGTGTTAAAGATTGTGAATTAAGAATTATATGAGCTAGAGACTTAATCAGTGATATTATTCCGGTCCTATTAGCTCATGTGGAATATAGTATGGTGGAAGGATAAATAAACAATTAATTGTTACCAAAAGGGATTTCACGAAAAATAGTCTCACTATCTCGAGGGTCAATTGTGATATGTTAATGGACATGATCACAATTTGTAGAAGCCCATAAATTCGGAATACAGAATATAAGGGAGTAATGAAAAAGAGTTTTTCATGATGATTCTACTGCCGAGATTTGAGATCCCCAAAGATCCCACGCATAAGTACAAGAGAAGTTATGAGGAAACCATTATAAATAGCTCAGAACTTCATTTGAGAAGAGAAGAAGATGATAATACGAGAAAAATTTCTCTCTCTAAGTTTTCTCTCTCTATGATTCTTTCTCTCTCAACCTGTGTGCGTGGATCTGAAGGAGGAACGCTTGGGCTGCTCTGATTTCAATGATCCTGTCTTCCGCTGCGCTGATCCCGCGATCCCAACAATATAAATAATCACGACTTAAATATTAGCTAAATTAAGAATTTACTCACAAAGGGAAATATTTAAATTAATATCCTTACAAAATCTACTCAACCTATAGGATTGGATTGACGCACATTAATCATTCATTCATTCACCAATATATAAGGTCCTCCTACTAAATATTTAATTAGCCATCCCAATTGGAGTGGTATAGACAAATTTGATGATGTGCTCACATGTTCTCGTTTTTTTTAAGCATCTGCTCACCTCTTCTCACGATTGACCAAAATATTAATAATAAAAGTAAAGCTTAATTATTCTATTTGTTTTTGTGGTATTTTGAAATATCAAATTGGTCCTAGAATATTTTTGTCCTATAATAATTAATGTGGAATATTATTATGTTAACATAGTCGTTTCTATCAACTTACGCTTGTATTGGACAATAATGTCCTACGTGGCCAACAAGGACATGTCATAATTTATACCAGATCTCCAATGTGTTCATCTCAGTGGTAAAAAAATAGGGTTGTGTATCGATTTAGTCCATTGGTTTTGACTATTTTTAACAAATCGTTCTTAAATTTTTAAATTGATCATATAGGTCCTTGAGTTTGTAATTTTTATCAAAAAAGTTCTTTTCGTTTAACTTCTATTTATAAAGTTAATAATTCACATTTTAATTCTAATCATAAGTTCAAATGTGTCACTTAAAACTAAAATCATGTGACTTAATTTTTTAAAAAAAAATTTGTTTTTAAAAAATAAAACAACCTAAATTATTTAATTATTTTAAAAAACAAAAAATTAAGAAAAAAGACTTAAAAAATTATAAGTCACATTATTTTAGTTTTGGGTGACACGCGTCAAATTTATGATTAAAGCTTATGTGTGAACAATTAACTTTGAAAATAAAATTTTAAAAGGACTTATTTGACAAAAATTTTAAATTCAGGGACCTATATGTTCAATTTGAAAACCGAAAATTATTTGATAAAAGTGGTAAAAACCTAAAGATAAAATAGATACTCAATCCAAAAACTTGATAAGTGACATCTGTTGGTAATCTTGGTATTAGTTATGACGTATTCCCGTTATTCATGTACTAATTTGACGTCCAGATACATGTGCTCAGAAATGATTATATTGGTATAC
Source organism: Myrica gale (assembly GCA_963930655.1). NCBI lineage: Eukaryota > Viridiplantae > Streptophyta > Magnoliopsida > Fagales > Myricaceae > Myrica > Myrica gale. The sequence goes on from OZ005613.1 coordinate 6,283,155, forward strand.
TAATATTTTACGAGACTATTGTAAGAAGAAAAATATTTTAAAGACTAGTTTGTGATTTCAAAGAAAGGGACGAACAGTTTGAGATTACAAAATAATACATTGATTAATCATTAATGGAGTAATTAAGCGGAAAATCATACATACGGACTCTGCACAGTCACAGTTCCTGTGTAATTGGCAGCTGGCATTTGCCGGCAAAAGTTATTGTGTGAGTGAAGTTATTGTGTGAGTGTGTGAGTGGACGGATGAGATTAGAAGTTGGGAAATCTAACGGCTGAAAAATGACAAGTCAATTAATGAACCCGACCCACGAACCCGACCCGCACAACCGACCCGGTTTCATTAATTGACGTGACATTTTGTTAGCCGTTAGATTTCTCAACTTCTAATCTCACCCTTCCACTCACACACTCACACAATAGCTTCACTCACACAATAACCAGTCTCGGCATTTGCCAGTGTCACAACGGCCAAGGTTATTGTGTGAGTTTGAAATCGTGTGAGTGGTGTGAGTTGAAGGTGAGGATTGTTCGGTTAAGATCGGACGGAGAAGAGCTCGCCAGCGCATTAATGAAGCGCCCCGATTGTTGACCCGACCGCAACCCGGCTCCCGCAAATCTTGACTCCTCCCCGTGTCCCCCAAGTTTCGAGCTTTTTTCCCCCAAATCCTTCAGCCTTCGAGCTCCTCCCCCAATTTTTCTCGCCCTAGCCTTCAGCCTTTAGCCTTCGAGCTCCTCCTCTAGCCTTAGCAGAGCCTTCAGACTTCGACTCCTCTGGTTGGTAAGAGATCTTCTTTCAATTCTTTGAAGCTTCAGTCTCATTCGATTGGTTGTTGTTCTTATTTCATAGCATGCCTTTGATCTGTGATTGCTGAGTTTTTGATTTGATGTTTGGAGATTGGGGCTTGCCAGTTTAATCTCGTTTTCCCTGTGTCCAAGTCTTGCTGTGCTTGTTTGTCTGTGATTGCTTGCTCCACTTATTTCCAAGTGAACCAAAATCATCTTCATGTCTCTGGTCCTTACTGCTAAGGTCGCTCCTTTGGCTGTTCGGCGAGATTGAGAAGGTACAGATTAGTGTAGGGTCTGATTGGTTTGTTATATGGTAGATCTGATTGTTATCTAGCTTGATCTACTTTGAAATTAGGTTGTTGTAGCTCTAATTTCAGTGCTTGTGTCCTGGCAGTCACTTAAAAATGAGGGAGGCAAGATCTGTCTCTGTAGCGTGGATTTATGCTTGTGGTAGAAAGACATACATTGTGTAAGGGGGAGTTGCTTTATAAAATGCAAGTGGTGCTTGCAATATATGCTGTTACGATAGGAGTACAATGTAGGGGGAAGCTGAAGCAGCTATGCTCAAGGGGACCTTGTCTGTTGTGTCATGAAATCTTTGGCTGCTTCTTGTTTTGAGTATGTCGAAGTGAGTCAACTGCTTCTTGTTTTGAGTATATTGAAGTGTGTTCGCTTTTGCCATAATTTCCACTTGGTTCCTTCTTTGGTCATGCCAGCCTAGAAGACGCTCTGAATTTAATGAACAACCACAAACACTACCAATATTAAAAATTTACCGGATACAAGTACTTGTCTGCTTGACTGTTTTTAGCTGTGTTGTTTTGTACTTCACTGTTTTTTGCTGTATGATTTTATTTCTTCACCAACCCCATAGTCATGACTGGAACTCATTAGTTTATGTGGTCTATTTTGCAAGCCCTTATTGACTGATGTAATTTAGTTGTTGGAAACTGTTGATCACAGTTTAACATTTAGGACAAAATTATGAAGTTATGTTGTTCTAGTAATTTTGATGTTGGTAACTCCAATTAGTTTGTAATTTTAGATTGTACAAGTGCCCTCGATTTTGGAGAAGCATGATTTGTTGTCCATGTTGCAGAGTTGCTGTCAAGTAGCTGGTACTTTGGAGTGCTGTCAAGTAGCTGGAATTTGAGAGTTGCAGAAATATGGAGATGCCAACTAAAACTCCATGCCAACAGCAATATATGACTGGAAATGTGATGTGATCCAGATCTGGTCTTGTAGAAATGTAAAAACTAGACGCTTCATTGATACCAAAGTTATGTAATAATGAAGCTGGTTTGCTTTACCAATGATCTTTTCTGGTCTTTCCTCTTTGGTTTGTTTATGAGCAGTAGCTATAAAATCAAGACATGGTTGATTCTGTATGACTGAATTTCTTCAAAAAAATGTGAGCAATTTAGTTGTGCTGCTACTAAACCTACTAAACCTAAACCTACTAGGTTTGGGCTTGAAAACCCCCTGTTTCTCTTTAAACATTTCAAGCTTTCCGGTCACCATATATCAAAGTCACAAGTCTCAAAAATGAGCAGCAAACCAGAACAGGGTGTTCTGAGAATCGGATCAGATTCAGATACATTGAAACTTGCTCTCACCATAAATGTTCATTGTAAATTTAGACAACGAAGAAGAGTGAACAGGGCAGTGGGTATGTGAAAGCCTCTAAACGCAAGATATAGTACTTTGACGATTCAAGAAGTTCAGACACCTTGGGTTTACGCTGCCCTTCCTGTAAGTACAGGTATCTGAGCACAAATCCACGGCCAAGGTTGCTTTCCCATTTAATATAACAGTGACGTTCAGGCGGGAAATTTTGCTCATCCACAATAAAAGATGTAGGAAACGCATACTTCAGCACTACTATTTCACATCTTATATCAAAGGTAAACTATATTCTCATCTTGAAAAAAAAAAACAAAGTAACATGCTCTCAAGAAGTTAAAACAAGAAAAAAATTCCATCTACTTCAAATTAACTGAAACAAAGACAAGCTACAACTGTTTCAACCATCAAAAAAGTCTACAAATTTGGGGTCGATCTTTCACCACTAAAACATAACTAGTAGTTATTCATGACAAGAACAACATTCGGAGATATCTTGAGTCCCGGGGCATCATCTGTGTAAAACTGGAGCATAGTACCGGCTGCCCCTCCAGACGCCCCGCTACTTGTTGGCCTTCTCCTGCGCATGCTTGCAGTAGCTGCTGCACTTCCCCTTGGGGGAGCTGGTCCGCCTAAAGCCATTTCTGCAACCGCCATAGGAAAAAGTTCAGAGAGAATTTCAATATCACATTGACAGAGACATGCAAATTACATGGGGCAAAATAACCCATATCATTATGAGACAAAAGGACATAGCTCAGTTGTTTGCTATTTCTCTCGGTATTTCACTAGAGACTCCATAATTTCACAAATAGGTATCACTGAGTAACAGGAATGCTCAAAATTTAAAAACAACAGATACCTAATGATCATATTGAAACGAGTAATCAAGAACTCAACTCTAGCCAAGCATTCAGAACATATATCATAAGAGAAAGCATTTTCTCATTCGCATTTTTTTTTCCTTTTTCAAATCAAACACTGATCAATTAAAAATCTTCTGCAAAATTAAAGTATGTTGGATGAGAAAGCAAGAAAATAATACTAGAAAGCAGATAATCAATTTCTGAAGAAGTGGAGTAGAATATTTCTATAAAAAGAACCTACAATTAAACTCTCTATTGGATTTCGCATATACAACTCAACCCATTTATCCATTGATATACATCTAAGATTTAAAATAGTAAAGAAAGATAAAGCCAACGTGCAGAAAAAAATTTAAACTAATCAAGTATGTGCTTGAATGTCTAAACAGAAATATATCAAAATGGCAACATAAATATCGAATTTCAATACAATCCATCGACAGCAAAAATTCTAATTTAATCAGAATTCACTTAAAAGCACATATTTTCTGCGCAAGACAACCACATCTAGCTAATTCTCAAACCCTAAATCTCGCCAGAAAATTGGGGGAGCGGGGAGGAGTCGAAGGCTGGAATTTGGAGGAGCGCGAGTTCGAGTTGAAAATTGGGGGAGCGGAGAGGAGTCGAAGCCAGCGAATTTGGGGGAGGAGTCCAAGGCTGAATGTTTGAGGGAGCGGGTGTGAGGCAAATAACCGGGTGCGAGATGTCAGGTCTTCGTCGGGGCGCCTCATTAATACGCTGGCGAGCTCTACACCGTCGGATGAAGCCAGAACGATCCTGACCGTGAACTCACACCACTCACATGCTTCAGGACTCACATAATAACCGGAGCCCTGTCATAACACTTACATGTTTCAAAACTTGTCCATGGATGCTTTTCAACGACTTCAATAACGCCGAGAAGAAAATATCCTTCCACTGAAGAGTTGAGAGACCTGAGGAGGGAGGTCGCTCTTTCCCTCGCTCTCTCTCCAATGGCTCGCAATTCCTTGCTCTCCTACTACTACTCCAGTCGTCGTCCTTCAGGCTCATTCAGAAGCTTCTTTTTCATCCCCACAGCTTTAGCTCTCATAACCTCTATCTTCGTTCTCTTCTACATATCCACCACCTCTAATATATTCTCCTATCCACATCAAGCCACTCTTCGCCTTAAATCTTTAGCGCGTTCGTCAACGGTGTCTCCCCTACCCCGTCAAACTATCTCAATTCCATCTTCGAATGCTTCCAAGAGACCTTTGGAACCGCCCAAGGTTAATTTGGGACAGCAGGGTGGTGTGGTAGGAATTAGGAGTCAACGGCCACTAGGACCCCGATTGGACTTAACCATTTCCATTTCATCTCGGAATGCTTCCGAAAGACCTTTGGAGCTGCCCAAGGTTAATTTGGGAGAGCATGGTGGTGAAGGAGGAATTGGGAGTCAACGGCCCCTCGGACCTCGATTGGACTCAACCATTTCCCTTGCATCGCGGAATGTTTCCGAAAGACCTTTGGAGCTGCCCAAGGTTAATCTGGGAGAACACGGTGGTGAAGGAGGAATTGGGAGTGAACGGCCCCTCGGACCTCCATTGGACTCAGCCATTTCCATTTCATCTCGGAATGCTTCCGAAAGACCTTTGGAACTGCCCAAGGATAATTTGGGAGAGCATGGTGGTGAAGGAGGAATTGGGAGTCAACGGCCCCCAGGACCTCGATCGGACTCCGCTGGTATGTCAATTTTGAGTTTTCTGCTTCTGGTCTTGCTTGTCTTCGAGTTTATTTCGACAGTTTTTTATGGGTGTTGGGTTATTGTTTCTGTTTCTATTGTACTTTTCACTATTAAGCCAATATGGAAGCTATTGAATTTGTGAAGTTAGAATCTTTATTTTCATTATATAGAGATCGGAAATTAACCTCAATTTGCCTATTACAACTTTCTGGTATTGTTGAAGTTTGTTCTTAAGTTTGTTTTGGAACTAAACCGACATTAGGAATTGAAGGTTCTGTTTTCTTTTCTTGAAGTTCTTAACAAATAAAGATGCAATTTTGCTTATTAAGTGGAAGTTCAGCTGTTCTTCCATTTGGAGGGGACTTAAAATCGTCTTTAATCACCTTCATGATAAATGTCTACGACCACTGAAATGAGCTAATTCCTCTTGCTTTAGTTGTTGCATTGCTTGTTCAAGGTCGAAATGGCTGTCCATCTGTACGAGTATCAATACTTTCTGATATATCCAACATTCATATCTTGAAGTAGTATAGGTTTTTGGGTCATATATAGGTCATTAATCTCTCATGTACCAATGATTTTCTGTCATGTATGCTTAGGGGGTCATATACTAATTTCCTCTCAAAGGTTAAGATTCAGAAAAGCTTTTTTCTGGGGGGTAAATTAGGTTCCACAGATATTACTCTTATTGTAGCAGTAAAGCTCTCTCTCACTCTCTTGTGATTACTAGGTTTTTGCCCCCTTCCGAAACATATTCTTGAGCAATAGTTTCACTAACAACTAGGTGACAGAAAAAAGGAGTCCTATCTTTGAGAAATGTCCCTGATGCAATAGATCTTATGTGACCTGCTTATGTTGGCGTATACTGACAATATTATCTAAGGAGACGGAAACTTTTATGCAAGCCAGGTTTCCTGATCGTTCAGTGCATGGTGTTCGGCTTTTGTGTATATGAACAGAATTTGGGACGAACCTCTGAACTTTTCCTGCTTCAATGGAGTCAATCACCCAAACTAAGGATCAATATTTTGATTAATATTGTCTGATGTTATGCATATTTGCCCTGGTGTTACATTTGTGGGACCCTTAAACTGTTGGCATGGGTGGGGTGTGGGAAGGTTAGAGAAATTTTGATTGATTTGTATGAACTCTTTGCATCTTAAACCAAATATCTGGAAACTGTTTTTTTATGGTTCAGGAAACTATGTGAGTAACAACGAGGTGTTCCTTAATAGAGATATCTTTCTGGAAGACTATAAGGAAATGAAAAGGAGCTTTAAGATATATGTTTATCCTCACAGGCGAAACGATCCTTTTGCAAATGTGCTGCTGCCAGTGGATTCTGAACCTGGGGGTAATTATGCCAGTGAAAGTTACTTTAAGCAACGGCTAATGAAAAGTCATTTTATCACGAATGATCCAACCAAGGCAGATCTTTTCTTTCTGCCTTTCTCAATTGCAAGGTTGCGGCATGATCCCAGAGTTGGTGTAGGGGGCGTCCAAGATTTTATTCGTGATTACGTCTTCAAAATTAGTCGGAAGTACCCATATTGGAATCGAACAGGTGGCGCAGATCATTTTTATGTTGCCTGTCATTCCATTGGACGGTCAGCAATGGATAAAGCGGAAGAAGTGAAATTCAATTCCATTCAAGTTGTGTGTTCTTCAAGCTATTTTCAAGCTGGGTACATTGCTCATAAAGATGCGTGCCTGCCACAGATTTGGCCAAGAGAGGGAGACCCCCCAAATCTTGCTTCATCAAATAGGTGTTTATCTCTTTCAATATCTGCTTCTCTTGATTATTTTATTTTGGACATTTTTCAAACTGAAGATGTACTTGCCCTCTAGGTCATGTTTTAACTAAGGCTGACATTATGTTATAATCTGATGTCTAGGGTAGGTAAAAATATTCTCGTTAAACTTTTTGATGCTCTCATGAAGCCAATCTGACATGGTTATTGTTTCCCCGCAGCTTTTAAGACATTAAATTTTACGTCAATTATTTAAGTTTGTATATGAACTCCCACTTGCCTCCAAACAAGAAATTTATTTTAATTGACTGCACAATTATAAAGGGTTGCCCAAGAACATCAGCAGCATTTGCTGGATCTGTCATTTGGTCGGATCCTGTTCTAACATTCTTTAGTGATTGTGACCATGTAAACATGATCATCCTAATCAATAGGAAAAAGTTTTCTTAGCTTACATTTTGGTCTATATCTGGAGTTGTTGTATGAGCAATCATATGCTTATGTAGAGGTGCAACCACTTCAAGAATTCTCTCTGATTAAGGTTGAATGTATCTTTTTTCTTTTTTTCTGCATGCTAGTATGTTGAATGTATCTTCTGGTAGTGTATCTCACAATCCATTTCTTATATCAGTGTTGTATCTGTAGAGACATATTTGTTTAGCAACTTATTGAACATTATGTGCATAAAAAATGTGACTGTAAATTGAAGTCACTTTCAACACCTTTCTCAAGTAGGCATCCGAAAATTGAACTTGCTTTCTCAGATTTGTCCCAAGTAAATTTCTGAAAAGCAAGCATTCCCTAATACTGTTCTCATGAAATTCAAATCTTATTACTCTATTCTGCTCACTGAACCTAAACAGTTTATCCTTTTTCCTCCTTTTAACCTTTTTGGTTCATTGATCTAAAGGAGGTAGTTGGTTGAGCAAATATTGGACCATCAGGATGTCTGTCCATTGTCTGTTTTTTCCTTTTGCGGTCACCATTGCAAACGGTCGAAATAGAATACGTGAATATGTTCTCTGTTATTCTATTTCTTGGAATTTTCTCTTGTACAGCCACTCAAGGAGATCAACCTTTTTACATGATATACTCATTTTTGTGATTTGAGTAAATTATTGCTAAATGAATCCTCTTCTATTTTAATTAGATGTAAGATTGCGGCTTTTTATGTTCTCTCTTTATTTGAGGAAACGAAACAGTGTTAATTCCTTCTTTAGAAAATTAGGCACAGTATTTACACACGAATTGCATAAGGAGGAATGCCTAGTGTTAGACCTTCAAACCTGTTAGTTAATTGATTATGAACCATTTTGATTTTCCCATACCTGAATTTGCTTTTTGCTTGATTTTCGAAATCAGGTTTAGTAAATCGCACTTATGAAGAAACTATATCAAAATTTTGTACTAGAAATATTTCTGGGTAGTTTTTATAAACTCATTTCCATCTTTGGTATTTTACAAGGAGAAAAGAAACTATAATTTTAGTTTGGTGTGATGTCTAAGTCAACTGGAACTTATCTTGTCTTCATTGCGAATGAAATTACAGGAAGAAGCTTGCATTCTTTGCTGGAGAAATTAACTCCCCAGTTCGGCAAAAGCTTCTTCAAGTGTGGAGAAATGACACAGAGATCTTTGCCCACTTTGGCCGGCTCAAAACTCCTTATGCTGATGAGCTGCTTGGGAGCAAGTTCTGCCTCCATGTTAAAGGCTTTGAAGTAAATACGGCTCGGATTGCAGATTCATTGTATTATGGTTGTGTTCCTGTGATCATTGCCAACTACTACGATCTCCCGTTCGCAGATATATTGAACTGGAAAAGCTTCTCGATCATTGTTATGACTGTAGATATTCCATTGCTTAAGCAAATCCTAAAACGGATTAGCTCTGAAGAATATCTGATGTTACAGAGCAACGTGTTGAAGGTGCGCAAACATTTCCAGTGGTATCTTCCCCCTGTAGATTATGATGCATTTTACATGGTTATGTACGAGTTGTGGCTTCGACGGAGCTCTGTGAGGGTTCTCAATCTATAACTGGAAGCTTTTCTTTAAGTGACTTGTTGTGTCACCAGAGCATTAGCTTTTCCTATAGACTTCTGGCAAATTTATTCCCACAGCAAACAAGAACACAAATACATCTTTACTAATTACCTGCTCGCAGAAATAAATTTGGACAATAGGGTTAACGAGGCTCTTCTCTAAATTTTGTGGCCTCACAATTTATTTTGCATGGCCATATATATGGACCCAAAACAATTTTTTTTTTTTTTTTGGGGGGAGGGGGGGGGGGGCTGGTGGGTGAGAAAGACGGTAAGTTTTTTTTTTCTAGGTAAAGCAGGCAAGCCTGCAGGGAATGAGAGACACGGGGATACGAACCCCTGAAAGGACCCTCCCCATAAGGAGGACGTACCACACGAGCTAACGCTTGCTGGTGGTAAGTATCATTACTAGAGAAAAGAAACATGTACAAGGCATCCGGTTCCACGTGTGTACGGCACACAGTTTGGGACGGTTGTTGATAAGGGAGATGTTCTGAAACGGTGAAACTGAAGCTGCAATCTCATGATCTTAGGGTGCGTTTGTGTACTAAAATTTTACCCCCTCTAAAATTTTACCCTATCAAATCATTACTCTTTACTACAAAAAAATATAAAAAATTACTTATCTTTTACTTTTTCATTAAATTAAATACCTAGAATTTTAAAAATACTAAAATTTTACAACGCAGAGACAGAGGATATGAATTTATGATGAGAGTCTGACGCCAACACCAGAGGATCTGTGAGTTGATGTCGAGGATCTTTGTCTCCAGCGATGGCGGCCTCTAGTAGTCTAGTTTGTTGGCGCAATGCGCATGACTCGTGAGCTATAACGCGTGTCTTGGGCTGCAATAAATTTATGGATTGCCTGAAGAAAGAATAAACTGGGGATCAAGGTGTAATATATACTTATTGCCTAGCTTAGGATATGAAACTTCTAAATCTTCTGAATCTTAGAGAAAAATTAGTTTGTGCCCTTGAATTATGGGTGATTAATGTCATTTTGGAATATGAACTACCAAGTTCTTTATATTAAATTCTTGAACAATTAAAATTCATTTATGCACAGTTTTAAATAAAATTACACAATTAAAATCGTGTCATGTGTTATAAATGAAACAAATTTGAAGGTTTAGACCCCAGAATAACATTGTTCCATATTGAAGGTGCAAAATGAAATTTTTTCCTAAATCTTAGGCATCAATCTCCTTTAATTGAATATAAGTTACTAATTAATATAAGTAATTAATTGTGCTTACCGCTCTCTAAGCCTCCGGAGCAAAATGATCTCTCTGCCCACTTTTCACCCCATGTGACCCAAATTTTCCCTACCTGGCAAATACATGTCCACCAGGCCCCTCCCCTGCAGCTTTTGCACACCTTTTCGTCCCCACCACCTCTGCCACCTTATCCTTCGTACCAGAATCACACAACATTCCTCTTTTCGAGACCTTCTGAGCTTGTTCCCCTTACAGGCTCCAAATTCGCTCTTTATGCTTTTGTGCAGCTTTTTCTGCCCCTTGACCTAAGATTTCTCTCGTTTTCTCACAAACCTATCTTTTACATCCATTTGTCTTATTTTCACCAGTGTTGTGATAGCCCTAACGTTGTTTGCTATTGTTGGGTGCCCTCGGAAGAATTGTTAGAAGGCAAGCTGTGGGTGGAAGGAATTATTGACTCTGGAAGAAAGAATGAGCTAATCTAAGCAACCGATGTATGATGTGGAGGAGATCACGGAGAAAACAAAAAACTTGTCCTGGGAGGATGTTTCGGGGCTGTCAAGATTAACGATAACAGAGCCAAAGATTTTGAAGCATTGACATTGGTTGGTCACTAAAGGTATGTTTGAGGGTGAAAATTTTAGGTATTGGGTTTGAGAAATATTATAAAGTAAAGATATGTTATGGAAGTTGGTGAAAAAGTAAAGAGACAGAAGATTTTTAATAAGTATTATAATAATAAAAAATTATGTGGTGAATTTTTTATGATTAATCCTAAATTTTTGGGCCCAAATATTTGAGCCCCAAACATACCCTTAGAATCTAAAAAAATCATCCCCAAACCAATCATTTCCTCTCATCAAGGCTAGTTGACGTTTTACTCAGAACATGCGTATAAAAGATGTTGGCCCAAATAAGTTCTTATTTTCTTTTTCAGTCCTTGGATGAAAAGGAGAAAGTGTTGCGGCTTGCCCCTCGGAATTTCAAGGGGTACCTTATGATATTGAAAGAATGGAGGAGGGGGGAGACTATCAATGAAGTAGAGATTTCACATGCGTAGTTCTGGGTGTAGATTCACGGGCTTCCTATGTAGAGCCTGGATGAAGTAAACGTTTACCTTCGGGGGAGTAAATTGGGGTTGGTTTTACAGGTTAAGATGGTGGACATTAACAAACCTTACATAAGGGTTAGGGTGGAGTTTGACATTGAAACACTTTCGCAAACTTGGTTCTATTTCCCCAGTCTCTTCCGGTGGCCCCCAGGGGCACTTCTGGGTTTTTAGGGAGGGAGCCATTCGTCTTGGGACCACACGGGTACGCTGGGGTGCCTACAGGTGCAACGAGCCAACTGTGTATAGTGATTCATGACATAACGGCTGCTTTGGAACGCTAGTGTCAGACTTCTGAGGGTGTGGTGGCATATTCCTCACCCCTGGGCAGTAACCATCTGCGTGAGAATCCTGGAATGGGTTCGGTGACAGTAATGGGCCCTATGAAAGTTTACAAAGAGGACACACTTAAAGAGGCCCCAAACCCCAACAACAACCATTCGACTCTTACCTAGGCACCTTGAGGACGTGGCGACTCACAAAAGAAAGGGTGACGTAATTGTGAGGCTTCTGAGACTTAATTCAAAAAATCCTGTGAACATCCTATTACCCCAGAACCTGCTACTGAGGATCCTTTAGCACTGCTCCTCTCCAGGGGTGGAAGACAATGAAGCATTCGAAAAAAAGAAGAAATTTGTCCCAAAAAGAAAGAAAAATAATGAAGTACAATCTAAAGAGGCACTGAAGGAAGGAAATGAAGGCAACAATCAAGTGGCGGGTGGGCCTATATCTGTCCCTAACCCACCCATGAGTCTCATCTCATGGAACTGCATGGGTCTTGTGAGACCCGCGCTTTGAGAGCCCCTAGGCTACTGGTGAGAGAAGTAGATCCTTTGGTTATTTTCATAATTTAGACTTAAGTGTGTGATGTTTTGCTTCATTCGATTTTACGTCGTCTTGGTTTTTCCTTTTTATTTTTGTGCCTACTGTTGGTTTGAAAGCGAGGCTGGTTTTTTTGTTGGAGGCCGGGTTTACAGTTTGATGGTGCTGAATTTGTCGGGTACCATCTTTCACTTGATGATGAAACCAGGAGGTGGGAGAGTTGATTTTATGTGTTCGTTTGTTTACGGGCCTCCTCTGTAGAGACTTAAGGCATCTTTTTGGGAGGAATTTGCTGACCTGGGGAGTGCCGGTGACCTGCCGCGGGTGTGTACTGGTGACTTCAATGACATTGTGAAGCCCAATGAGAAGCGTGGGGGGTGTTCTATGGTTGTCTCTTCTTTGAGGGGCCTTAGACATTTTATGGACTGTTTTGACTTTGTGGATTTGGGTTTTTCTGGGAGGAACTTCACGTGGACTAATAACAGAGTGGGGTTGGCTTGTATCAGAGAGAGACTTGATCGTAGTATAGCAAATGTGATGTGGCGCACTAGTTATCCTAACGCTGAAGTCAAGCACTTCAACATTACTAACTCTAATCACATTCCTCTAATATTAAATCTGGTGTTAGGTGAAGCCTCTGTTCCAAAATGTTTCAAGTTTGAGAAATTTTGGGTGCGTGAAGAGTCATACGTTGGTGTTGTTGCTAATACTTGGAGGCAAAATGTGAGAGGATCTCCAGCTTAGATTCTTTTTCGAAAGATAAGGGCAGTGAGGGGAGCTTTATGACAATGGAACAAAGACACTTTTAGGGACATCTACTCACAACTTATGATGGTTAAGGAGCAGCCGTGCCTTGTCCAACAGGCTGAACCGACCAGTCACAATGCTTGGCTAGAAATTTGCCTCATGTCTGAATTGGATGAACAATTGCGGAGAGAATAAATATTATGGAAGCAACGATCCCGTGTGGAATGGTTAATGTCAAGTGACTTGAGTACAAAATTTTTTCGCTATATCAGCTTGCTTTTGTGCCCGGTAGACTCATTCAAGATAACTACATCGTGGTTGCCGAAATTTTCAATGGGTTGAACCATAAGCGTGGGAGGGGTGGTTGGATGACAATCATAGCTAATATGGAAAAGGCGTACGATCGAGTGAAATAAGCTCTATCATCAAAATTCTGGGGAAGTTTGGTTTTCATCCGGTTTGGATAAAACATTGCATTTCTTCTTCGTGTTATTCGATTTTGTTGAATGCAGGTCCGTTTGAGAGATTCTCGCCGTCTAGGGGGCTCCATAAAGGAGTCTCGTTGTCCCTACTGCTCTTCCGTCTTTGGTCTGAAGTTCTATCTAGACTGCTGTTAAAGAAGGAGGTTGGGGGCCATCTTAGAAGGCTTAAGATTGGGCACACAGCTCCTGTCATTTCGCACCTTCTCTTTGGGGATGAACTTCTATTTGGGCGTGCCAACATTAGCAATGCTACAACTAGGCATAAGGTTGTTCAACCCCGGTGTAGATGCTGGTTATGGCCAAAATCGGTACCTACACCGGATATGCCGATTTTCAAATATTGGCCGCCGTCACCTACACCGTTAAGTGCAATAACTGCCCCTAGCGGTAGTGGTTTCCGGTTAACCTACATATATATTGAGTCATTTTTTTAACATTTTACGCACTTGACACCACTTTTTACTGTCATTCACTATTACTTGTCCAACCAAAAATAGCAAGGACTTGCAGATTTGAATCATTTTCCATGACTTCAAACTTGTACAACACCCCTTGAGGATTTTAGCAACAAAGTTAAACAGAACTGGAAACTACAAGTGAATTCTTAATCTTTGCAGCATATAGAGGTCATTGACAATTAAAATTCCAAACTTTTCTTTATTTATTCATGCACTTCTTCATACGGAAAATATACGAAAAATAACTCCTCAAATATATAAACATTGAATGTCTCTCCTGCAATTTTTCATATTTGATCAATAAACAACCATAGCAAAATAGAAATCAATAATAAATTGCAGCTTGAACTAAATTGAAATCAAGCAATAGCTTGCAATCTCATAAACGAAATTTCATATAGAAATCCCCAACAAATTGCAGCTTAAACTAAATTTAAATCAAGCAATAACTTTCAATCTAATAAACAAAATTCATCCCATGGTGTAAAAGAAAGAAAACTGTTCACAAAAGAAGAGAAACAAAAATGGTCTAGAGCTTTGAAACCCAGTAAGCATCGGGTTTTGCCAACACCAAAAAAAACCACAAACAGTGGAAATAATGCTCGCAGTCAAACGTATCGTCTGGACTTCGGGATTTAGTATACGAATGTATAGAGTTTGTTGTCCGTGCGAAATTCAAGTAGAGAGTGAAGGAGTAAGGGAGCAAGAAGAGCGAAAGAGCAAGAGACCAAGAAGGAGAGGGACAGTGACAGAGGAGAGAGACAAGGGGAAAATGAAAATTGATTTGAGGAAGTCAAAGGGGCCACGGGGCCAACGACAGGGGTCAAGCGCATACCCTTTTCTAAAAAAATTAAAAAAATCCAGTTTAATAGATACCTGAGAACCCGGTGCTGGGTAAACCAGGAATTGGTTAAACTCCTGAATTTTTGCAAATAGGGGCCATCGAAACCGGCACCGGTTAGGCTGGGTACCGGGAACCTGGTACCGGTGCCGGTGTCGGTGGAACCGGGATTTCCCAGTTTGGCTAAACACCCCTAATTATGGATAGATGTTTGGAGAAATACTTGAAGTGGTCAGGCAAGAAAGTTAACTGAGGTAAGTCCTCTGTACACTTTAGTAAGAATTTTTCTGGTGTTGCTATTATTCTTATTTGCGATATGCTTCAATTGAAAAAAAATGCCAACAAAGGCAAAGCACCTTGGTGAGCCAAATCATTTGGGGAAACTCTCCCTGGGGTCTGAACATTCGAGCCTTCCTTGATAGGCCTCTATCCATTTGGCTCACAACAATCATTGACCTGACTTCCTTGAATGCTCTGCCTCTAGAGGGATCATCTCCACTTTCAGTTGTTTGCTCTCATTTCTTGGGATCTAATCTGGTGGACCAGGAACCAAATTGTCCACAATGGTGCTACGCTTGATATTATGCAGCTGCTCTCTAGGATTAAGAGACTGTGCAGTGAGCACTTGTGTGCTTGGCAACAGAAGCTGCTTGGCATAATTCCAAGGTGGATCCTTCCCAAACCCGGTATTGTTAAAGTTAATTTTGATGTCTCTATGTAGGAGAACTTTACTGTGGGAGATGCTGTTATAAGAGATCACATGGGGAGGTTTGTTGGTGCTAGTGTTCAACAGCTCCAAGTGCAAGACTCTTTGGAGGGGGAAGTTTATGCTTGCCCAACTAGGAGTTGCGAAAGGTAAGAAGAAGGGTTTCAATGCTGTGATTGTGGAAGGGGACTCTCTCTTGACTATAGATACTCTTAGCAACTTCCCTACTCTTGTGGATTGGAGTGTCCATAGCCGGATTGGGGATCTCTTGCGTAGTGCTGCTGATTTTGGTTTTTGTATTTTTAGCTTTGTTAAAAGAGGTGCAAAAGAAGTTGTGCACCACCTTGCTCGTTGAGTTGCCTCTCAGATTGTGTCTAGAGGCTACTCCGCTGTTTTTGAGCCGTTTTCGGACCTTTTCTGGATCTATGCCGGGACTAACCGATCCCTTAGCTTTCTGTTTTGCTATTTTACTTTCTGCTCCCTCTGTCGTGCACACAAAGCGTATTTTTACCCAGATTCCTCTTCTTGGTGAAGCACATGCACTTTTATGTGCTACACGCCTGGCTCGCTACTCTTGCTGGATTGATGTTATCTTCGAGAGCGACTGCCAGGAGCTGGTCCATGTCACCAAGACTTTTGGATTGAGCCGTGTCCCCTATCGTCGACGTAACTCGCGAGCTTCGTAGTTTTTTCTTGTCTTTTGTGAACTGTTCTCTTGCTTGGCCTAGAGTTCAAAATAGTTTGGCGCACTCTATTGCGAAATGGGAGGCTAACTGGGCCAGTTTGGCACTTTGTACCCATGTTTCTATTCCCCTGCTAGTATCCAATTTCGAATGGGTATCAATAAAGTTCTAATAAATAAATGAAACAATTTTCAACTAATAACAACCTATTTTAATTTATTATACATATTTGGCTAAAAAAAAATTACATAGAGTGATAGTGACATATTTCTATAAATTCCTATCACACCTAATTTGACTCGACAATAATCTCGCGAAAATAGTAAAAAAAAATTATGAAAAGATAATTTTAAATATCCACCTGAAATATAAGATATATCATATATATTAGATCTTTGCAAATCAACCTGAACTAAAGAGTAATTAAGAAAATAAAAAATAATTATAAAAAAATATATTAGTTGGTACCACTAACCACTAGGTCCACCGTCCAACCATCGAATCACGGTTTTTTTTTGCTAGGCTACCGAATCACGTTATGGTTAAGATCAGTAACACGTGGCGCTTTCAGCTGTTTCACTCAGTCATTTTTCTGTCCTCTTTAAGAAACTATGGATTCCAATACTTTGACCTCTGTCTTTTTGTTGGACTTTGATTTGTTTTCTCACATCTCAGAAAAAAAAAAAGAGAAATCAGAAAATGGGGGCGAACAAATCCAAGGTTAAATTCGTTTTTAACCCTTTTTTTTCAAATACAATAATTAAAACTACAAGAGAAAATCTTACAAATTTAAATATAAATACGGATACATTTTACATAATTTTCAATATATTTTTTATTTTTTTATTTAACATAAATTTTTTTCTTTTACTTTTTCTACATAATTTTAATAAGTTTTTATTTAATAATAAAATCCAATTATTTATCATCTTCACTTTAAACAACAATAAAATATTATTCAATATAAATATTCATTTTCTATAAAATACTGCAACTTTTAACGAACACGAACATAAGATCCAGAACAAAGAAAAGGAAAGAGACGCAGCAAAGATTCAGATTTCAGGTCCTTCTTTCTCTTGCGTCTCTCTCAACCTGTTTCCAATTCATTTCTCTCTCTCTCTTTGTTTTCTGCTTCTTTATGAAATATAGTATTCTTTGGAAATTTAGGTTGACCTCGGAACCTTTTCTTGTTTCCCGAACTTTTCCCCGAAACTTAATGCTGATGATCTGCATGCTTTTTGCTTTATCATTAAAGCTTGTTGTGCCAATCACTCTTTGATGGTGATTAGCCGTTTGTGATCTTTCTTCTAATTGTAGAGTTGGATATAGATCCGATTCCGAATTGATAATTGGAATTGGATTTTGGGGTGTTGGGAATGCATTTCCATGTTCGCAAGGCAAGATGGGTATCAAATCTAAGATAAAATGGGTTACTCTTTCCCTCCTTACTTTGTCTTTGGTATCTCTACTGGCTCACCTTTCTGTCACAAAGTTTTCGACTGTCGATTTTGTGAAGTATGGTGGAATGGAAGGTTTGCGTGCCGATTTTGCTATTGTGTTAGGAACACCGGTATGAATTGCTTTGTGGTGATATCCTACTCATACACATTTATATGTATGTGCATGTATTTTTTGGGTAGCAATTAAAGTAACTGTGCTTTCTTTTTCTGTTTGCGTTGCTACAGTTTGTAAGGAGTAAGAAAATATGGGCTTTTGTCAAGTCGTTAGAGTCTATACAACCTTACGCAGACCCCAGAAGCAACTATCCTGGTAATTATTACGCTCAAAGCACACTATTATGGGTTCATGTCTCTCGTTTTCGTTTTATTATTTTATTTGTCTCATATTTATATACCCTTGATAAGGCGTATGAGGTTTCTCTACTCTAAAACACCATTGGAGTCGTCCTTTTTGTGTGATATGTAAATAGCTACCTAAATTTCATGAAAATGGATAATTGAAGAATCAAGCAACTGTGCTATAAGACCTGTTTTAGGTTGGTGTGAGCGAATAAACTGCTCTTGTTAATTACAGTAGTAGGACGATCAAGTTGTTGCTTTAGTTGCTGTTCAAAGTACCTTATCTAGAGTATTTGAAGTGGCAATGAAAGCTCGTCTCCCACTTTGTCCTGCAAACTGTTGGGTTCTGTACGTTATGGAGGTTTTTGTTCATTAAATCACGGTAATATAGATATTGGATGATTAAAACAGACAGAATTGCCTGATGTTGGGGCTTAGGACTGTAGTTTGATGTGAAATGCATCATCTGATGACCAAGTGGTTGTGATGTGATACAAACAGAAAGACAAGAGATTTAGGTACTTCAAAGGCCCTGAATGGCCTGACACATGCATGGATTTTATTTGTTTAGTTACCTGCAGCTAGAATCTATAAACATTTAATGTCAAAAGCCAAACTCAAAGAAGAAGAATATAGGTAGGATTTTGAAGTTTCTGCCTCCCATTCTTAAGCTTTCTTTGGATATGGATTTTAGTTACAGAATCCCCAGATATCTGCTGTATTTTAACTGAGTAGAAACGATTAACTATATTTGGTACCCGTTGTTGATAGATAATCAGTGTAAGGAAAGACAAACTTTAGTATTTTGAATTATATAGAAATCTGATCCAGTTTTGAAGATATTCATTTTGGTCTATTGGTTATGTGTTTCTAAAATCATAGAGGATAGAAATCTGATCCAGTTTTGTGTGTAAGAGCATGAATAATTTCTTTGCTTTGCTCTGCCAGAGACCGCAACTTCATTATACTCTGTTTCTTAATGACATGGTATTTGGAACAAGAAATTTGTTGTGTGGACTTTTTATATTATGATTTGTCATTCGTTTGCTATTTATGATTTATTTTTCTAAATTGTGCCAACTAACTGTATTGCTCCTTTTTCCTACATAGTTATTGTTTTCATTTCTTCTTGTACTGCTATCTAAAATGATTGACTGCATCGAAAAGGAGTTGCCTTCACACGGATGAAAATTATCCTCTATCTCAAAAGATGGTGAGTTTGCTTTTGTTGATTAGGCTTGAGAGTGGACACGGCATGCAAAAAATGTTGGAAGTAGGGCCCTACATGTAGGCTGGAGCAGCATTAAGGGGAGAGCCTAAGCTTAGATGAGAAACTTGCTGTGTTTGTGTAGAAAGTTTTCTTTTGCCTATTAAATACATTTTAAGCACCAAAAAAAAACTGTAATGTCCAAAAAGAAAAGGTTTTCATCTTACCATTAGTTGGTGTTTCTATAACAAAAAACACCATAACTCATACTGCTTTCATAACAGCGTAACAGAGATATCTTAATGTTCTTCCCAAACATAGTTTCAGCAGAGCCACTATTTTCACAAACACTGACACACCAAAAAAGAAAAGAAATGTGTCAAAAATTTCTCTTTCCAAGTATATGTTCTACAGGCCTCACCACTTTCAGAAGCAGAGAATCAACCAAATCTCAAAAATTGTTCTCTGTGGTTACACAAGGCTGGAAAAATTTCCTAGGAAGATTTTTCCAATCCATACAAGGCCGGAGTTTTCCTGAAAACTTAATATAGAAATGCTGTTTGATATTCTAACTTTTGAGGATTATGATATGTGGACTAATTGTATTTTTTATTTTTCTTCATTACATAGTCCTATTTTTTTCTTAGCTCTAAAAGTAGAGGTCAAATGAGCAGTTTTGGTGGTTGTATCTTTTTGGCTATTGAAATTGCTAATTCTGAGGTTTTTGTGGTGTGTGAAAAATCTAAAACCTCATAAACCACTTGAATAGGATCTTTTTCTTCTAAGAAAACTCATTAGGATCTTGGTTTTGACAAATGGTGTTTGCTAGAGACTGTAATTTGGAAACTGACTTTTGATTGGATAGAATATCTCCTCATTATTCAATCACTTCTCTTTTGTTTTATTGAGGATTTCATGTGCTTCAACTGTACATCTTTCTTTTCTTTACAGTTCCAGAGGAACAGAGCAATGGTTTCATTTATGCAAAATTTTTTGGTGGGTTTGCAGCGATTAGATCTTCGGTATGGTTCATTAATGCATAGAATTGATCTTAACTAGATTTTCTAGCCGGAGTTCATAACTATGTGTTATTTTAGATTTGTGATCTGGTCACCATTGCCAGGCTTTTAAATGCTACTCTTGTCATTCCAGAGGTTCAGGAAAGTACTTGCTCAAAAGGCATTAGGTATTCTGTGTTTGCATTTTTTGATCAGCTGTTTGGCGATAAGTTTTCTATGCTATTCATTATGTAGTTCTTACACCAATTATTTTCTTTCAGTTTTAAATTCAAGAGTTTTTCGTATCTCTATGATGAGGAACAGTTTATACTATCACTCAAACACGATGTCATCATTGTGAAGAGCCTACCTGAAAATCTAAAAGCCGGAAGGAAGAAGAATGAATTTCCTATCTTTAGGCCCAAAAGTTCAGCTTCTCCACAGTATTACACTGAAAAGATTCTACCAAAGTTAAAGAAAGCCAATGTTATCGGATTTGTGCTTACTGATGGTGGATGCCTGCAGGTGATTTACATGTTCATCATTCTCACTTATCTTGAGCCATTTTGCAATACATGCTTCTTATTGGGCATGGATTTTCTACTCTAGAAATATCACTAGAAGTTTTCTGTCTGGTTGAGATTAAGTTGGTTAATTGCTTCACTGCCTCTCTATTACTCATCTCATTTTGAAATGGATACACTTGTTTCACTATTCAGGGTACTTTTTCCTGGGCTTTTCTTATTCTTCCCCTTACATATGTAATCTGATTGTTCTAGTTCAATTTCTGTGATCGTGGAAACTCAACATATTCAGATCCTGTGTTATTTCCAGGATTTCCAGTGTTGTGAGTGCTTTTAGTATGAAGGTAATGAGAGCATAAGTGATATATATGCCATGTTACGTGTATGGGTACATACCAGAGATAACCTGAAATTCCGAATAGAGCTGGCGTCACCTATAGTTTCTGTGATATGATTGACTCTCCTCGAGTATTTAATCATTTATTGACCTTAAGCTTGATTATACCTTTACTGGGTGTCTCCCTACCTATGTGCAGTCCTCTTGAACTTCCAAGATAAATGTACTGGAACAGACAAGAGAGACACTGATATGCTTGGTGTACAAGTGTACGCTTGATTGGCAGCTAAATCTGATAAACTTTTCTTTTCACCACTTCTTGTTCAGTATGGTACTTGACTGTGTGGAGGTCAGAGCAGAGCCTGCCTGTTCTTTTGGCAACTCGGATTCACTAATTAGAGGAACAGAGGTTTAGAAAGGAGCCCTAAGGCTGGTCAACTAGAACAACTATTGAATATCACTTCAAAGTTAAAATATAGTTGCCGGTACATGTGAGTGTAGAGAGGAGGCATCAAGGCTGTACTGGCACTTATTTTTGTGATCACAAACCACTAATGCAGGAGTAGTAGAAGAGGAAGATGGAAATCCATAGTACCCCAGTACAGCCTTGATGCCTCCTCTCTACACTCACACGTACCGGCAACTATATTTTAGTGATGACGAACCACTAATGCAGGAGTAGTAGAAGAGGAAGATGGAAATCCATAGTACCCCCCAAACCTGACACCACCAAGCTCTGTAAATTTAAACGGTGCCAAACAGAGCTTTTGCAGGGTGCCAAAAGTGTTGAGAATAAAGTGGTAATATGTTAGAACTCGTGGTGTAACAAGGATCTCATATACCGACTAGATGGAGCTTCCTTTCTTGGACTTAGTGATTAAAAGCAGTTGAGGATGACTTAGGATTTGGTCTGGCAATAACAGATGATAGCTTTGCTGACTTGTGCAGCTCATAGCTCTGTCTAGGGAATCCTGAGGGAAGAGGGGTAATCTTATTGGCATTTATTGTTTTACTCCTCGTGTCCACTGATGAGCCAGTAGTATCAAAATTGCATTTGTGATGCCAAAGAAATAGAAATAAGTCCAAACTCTTTTTCAAAGGCACAATTGTTCTATATGCTCTTTAGGCTCTTCCTTTCTCAAGGATAGCATTTACAGAGAAAGAAAAGGAGACAGATTTTCTTTAAAGGTTGGGAATGTAATTGGGGCTGAAATAGAGCCCCCTGTTCAATTTGAGTCTTGGTTTCACCTTTTTTGTGTTTCTGGGGGTGGTAAATTTCCATGCTTCTAGTTGCTGCTAGGTTCGCTAGTCTTTATTAACAACTGAAATCTAGCAGTATCTGGTTATGTGTTTGGGGTAGTTATTCCCACGGGCATTACACAAAGGAAAATGATCATGATTGGATTGATGCTTAGTGGATTGGTTCTCTCTCTCTAGATGCTCTTTCTTTGTTGAGCTCATCCCAAAACTTTCTTGATTAGATTGCTTGAGATGCTTCAATTCTTTCCTTTGTTTGTTTTTCTTCTTTGCATTATTGATGCATTTTGTGCTCATGACTGTATTTAATTAACTTTTTATTTTTTTGCATTCTCAATCACAGCCCTGGCTGAACATGAAAACCTAGACGTTAATCAAACAAGAGAGTTATCTGCATTAATAGTCTATGCTTTAGTGAGTTTTGGAGACCTTGGACTAAATGCCTCATCATGATCGTGTTTTGATGAGAGACTCTTACAAGTCATTTTCTGTAAGGTGCTACTGATCTTCCAGTTCCAGTTATTCTAGTTCTCAGAGTTTTCATTTCCAGCATTTGTAATGGTCTCAATTTACAGTGATTGACCAATGGCTCTAGGAAGTCTAGTGTGAATGCTCCCCCTTCTTTCCTCGGGTTGTTAAGAGTATGCTTTTATTGTGTTCCATTGCCATGTTGTCAGCTATTTTAAACCCATCCATAAATTTGAATCCCATTCAAGGAATTTTGATATTATTTTCAGTCCATCCTTCCACCTAGCATGGCTGAGTATCAGAGGCTTAGATGCAGGGTTGCCTTCCATTCACTTCAATTCCGAACAGATATTCAACTTCTTGGGCGCCGGATGGTGGAGAGGTATGAATCCCACGATCTTTTTGTGCACTAGAACAATAGTGATATAAAAGAGAGACTGCAATTTTTTATGAATTTAAATCTGTCTCTGGCCTTTGGTTTCATGGGGGGAACGCATGATGATGTACTGAGTGTGGAAATTGCCTTAGGTTGCCAATTTAGGGATTCCAATTAAAGATTGCACAGCCCAAAAAAAAGCTTTTGCTAAAGATAAAATTCCAGATATATATCCCTAGAATTATGTGTCTATAAGTGCCTGCACTCCATGAATATTAGCTTTGTGCTTCTCTACAGGTTACAGGAATTGGGCCAACCTTTCCTAGCTTTTCATCCTGGCTTACGTAGAGAAACCTTGGCATATCATGGTTGTGCAGAACTCTTTCAGGTCAGCTGTTTGAACCCAATTTATCTTCGGTATGGACTATTTAGCCCTTCTCTTGGGTATCATTGTTGGGAAATATGCTGCTTCTTTTTTGTTCTATTCCATTCTAAGTAGGATGATGTATTCCCTAAATTTTCTTTGTTGCTTTCAATTTGATAGCAGATTCATTACTTGGACTTCTTTTTAGGGAGACGTTCTTTTCACATTTTTCCATGCATTCTACCTCAATTGACTCGGAGGAACTAAACAGAAATTGTATGTATTCACTTCTTTAGCTATCCTCGATCTTCTTGTTGACTCGTTGCTTTTGTAGGATGTTCACACTGAACTCATACAATACCGCAGGGCACAGATGATTAAGCGAGGGATTGTTAATGAGGAATTAACTGTGGACTCTCACTTGCGTCGAGAAAATGGTTCATGTCCCCTCATGCCTGAAGAGGTATGCTTAGTATTAACTTGCATCTTCAAATTATGGACTTTGTACTTCATATTGTCCAGACTGGTGTATGATTATCCGGATTCTGCTGACGATTCCAAAATGTAATTGTTGGTCCTTACTGAAGGTTCGTAGCCTCTTAATGTTGATGAGAGTATAGGAGTCCTTATCTTCTTTTGGCCAAGTATAAAGATTCCTCTTTAGCCAGCTTCAATGTGTTATGTATTGTTCAAACATGTCGATCACAAGTATGAATTAGCTTTTGGAATTGTTGGTTAATCCTTTGTTTGAAAAGCCTTAAAGTCAGGAATTGTGTTGACAATGTGTATCATGCAAAACTCCAACATCTCTGCTTCTTTCTCTCTCTCTTCCTCTTCTCCTTTTGTTCTCTACAATTATCGTTTCACCCTCTTATCACTTTTGTGTTTGATAATTTGCTATTCAATGTCGCATGGCCAAAGAATAGATCCTAAAGGAAAGGCCTAAGAAATACTGAAAACAATGTACCCCTGAAGCCAAGAGAAAAGCATTGTGCCTCAGAATCCAAAACAACGAGAGAGATTGCTGGGTGAGCCATTGTGGTGAACTCTTTGTTGTGTTGTTCATCTGCAACCACCAAAATACAAAAGGTGGCGATGCAAGCGGAGTTCAAGTTTGTTAGGTTTAGCTTGTAGTTGAGAGGCCTATTTAAATTAACTGATAACAAAGCCCGCGGCCGAACGATGTGTCCTCATTCTTTAACAAAGTTGTAGATTTGCAATCAGATTTTGGGTTCTGATTTTGATGGTGGTGGGCTCCCTATTCAGTCAAGTTTGTTGGTTTGATTGCAAGTGGATGGCTGTAAAATGGTGGTAGTTATCGATCGTGGTGGCTGGAGGGAGATGGGTCTGGATGGATGAGGCTTCTGTGTTGTGATGGGGTGAGGGTTGTGGGTTCGAGAAATTCGAGATAACTTACACCAGAAGGGAGAAAAAAATGAGAGACAATTTCCCCCTTTTAAACAGAGCTTTTGCTTTGAATACTAGGAAAAAAAAGGGAGAGTTGCCTGTTTTTTACTTTGTTTGATATGCTCTCTTAAACAAATTCAATTTGCTCTTAGACCTGTCCAATATATGCTGCAATTAAGGATCAGTTAGATGATACCGGAAAGGTGGTAAATATAAATCTCTTGCAGAATTGGTTATAGTTACTGTGAGGATTGGAAATTTGAAAACAATCTAATGTTATCATGACAGTTTGCACAATATTAAAAGACTTCAATGATTATTTATAATTATTTGTAAAGGGAGAAAATAAACAAACTATGAATGAGGATCTCTCAAACTCAATCCAATGATCTGACTACTGAATATGCATTTGACCTTTAAGCTTGTTTCAGCGCATTGTCCTTTTGTCACCAGCATTTCCTTGTGTTTGGCTTACGACAGCTGTATCTGAATCCTAGGTGGTAGCTTAATCATGTCTAAAAGATGCTACATTTAAAGTACTGTTGAATGAAGATGCCATTAACTCATGGATTTAAGATATCACTTGGCATTCACTAGGAGGGTCTTTTACTCTTTTAGTGCTGAAATATATCTTGAACTGTACTTATAAAAAAAAATATATCTTGAACTGTAATTTAAGTGGGATCCAGGCGCTTGTAGTCAATGAAGATTCTATGTGAAACCAGATTTCCTTGTACATCATAGCTATTTCAACTTTGGGTTTTTAATGAAATGATTCATTTCATTTTTTTTTTGATAAGTAAGTCAATTTTATTATTAAAAAAAGCACACGGAGCCAACAATACAAGAGAAAATACTGAAGAACCCTAACACAAACACCCACCCACCCTAACACAAACACCCGCCCACCCTAGCACAAAACCCCCACCCGCAGCCCACAAAACACCCAGAGACCCTTAACAGTAAAGCCCATAGCTCTTAGACTTTCGAGAGACCGAAGAGGACCCTTCATAGGTGACCGAAGACTGCAATCCCTTCAGCTCCCTTAGCAACCTCCCACCAGATTTCCTAGACTTTTTCGAATTAAGCGGCATATGATCACGTTCCAACACAGCAAAAAGATCCCTCAGCTTATCCTCTTGACCGCCACACGACAGCCCAACCATCTGACCCACAGAGGAAACCATATCCAAAACCCACGCTGGAGAATCCGTCTTCCCCTTCCCCTTCAAAGAATCCATCGGAGATTTGTAAGGAACAACCGCAAACCCATCAAGACTGCTGTCTACACAAACGAGAGGATCAGCCTCCGTTTCCACATCTGCCCTGGACGACGACAGCCCAACCCCCTCCTCTGCCACAGAACAAGGACTGAGAGACTTGGGGCCCCCGACTTCCTCAGGACAGCCAGCTCCCACACCCAAGGACTCAGGACAGCCAGCTCCCACACCCAAAGACTCACGGCCAGCCCCCACGTCACAACGCCTGCCCCCAGACACCCCACCTAGCTCCCCACAAAGGCCCTCTGCCACTCCCGTTCCTTGAGCATCACCAGAAGCCGCTAAGGAAGAGCCGGCGACCAGATCTGTGCCGTCACCACCTCGATCCGGCGACGAAAACCCCCCCTGGGACGAGACAAGCTTATCGGGAGACACGGGAGCAGAGATCGGCGTCATCTCCGTCGCCGGAAAGGCCTCCGGGAAACTACCCTCCCCCCCCGCAGTCGTCGTCGACCCTCCGTCCTTCGCCGGAGGTCGGTCATCATCGTCGGTGGTTCGTCGGTCCTCCCCCGCACCCGTAAGCTCACGGGCAACCTCTTCTAGATCCGGGTCTGGCTGGGTACCCGACCCTAACCCAAAGGAGCCCGGCCCAAGAAGACCCACCGAAGGGACCTCCTGGGCTAGAGCCAGCACGCCTGGGCCTGGTAGCAGAGGCTCCGGCCCAACCCCCTGCACCAGCCCTTGCACCAGCCCTTGCTCTCCTGGCCCAGCCCCCTGCACCAGCCCTTGCTCCAGCCTTTGCTCTCCAGGCCCAGCCCCCTGCCCCAGCCCTTGCACCAGCCCTTGCACTCCGACAGAGCCTCTGCTCTTCCACTCCCACCCGAATGGACCCAGCCCACCTGCTGCCAAAGAGATTCCAGAACCCGGTCCACCCTCACACCCTAACAAATCTACAAGAAAATCAATCTCTGCACGAAGCCCCAGCAACTTCTTTCTCCAAAAAGACTCGACAGCCACCCTGCCACCAGCCGACTGAACAGACTCCTTGGTCAGTGAGTCGATGCTCACCGAGGACTCATGCGCAGAAGCATGCAGCACAGCCTTCTGCTCCACGCCACCTTCAGACCCCTCTACGCCTGACACAGCCACCACCCTACTCCCCATGCTCTTCTCCTTCAATCCGCCTGTAACAGCATCAGCGAAAGAGAACTCTCTGCGAACAGGAGAGCCAACAAGGCCCCCACCTCCATTCTTAAAATGACCAAGGAAAGAACTCACCCCTTGCAACACAGAGGCAAGTTCCAACCACCCAGACGCCCCCGGACCTTCCGGTACCATTACCACCCCTCTACGACGCCCTCCAACAAACTCAGCTACGCAAAGAAATCTGCCTGCCTTATTGCAGCACCTCTGTGCCACAAAGGCCCTAGAAGCTTCAAAAAAATTCACTACAAACTCCCTCTTCGAATCCTCCAGCAAACGAGTCACCATGTTAAGCATCCAAGAGGCTCCATCCTTCCCGAAGAAGATAGAACTCATAGCCTTCCGACTCCACTCCGAGAGTTTCACATCTCCATTGCCTAATACTAACACCTGAAAGACCTTAGCTTCAACACCAAACCTACGGGAGAAGGACATCGAGACCTGATTCATTTCATATGTGCTTACCATAATTTTAGAGCCGTATTCTGAAACACGGAAAAAAATCTTTGGCTGCA
This sequence comes from Myrica gale, assembly GCA_963930655.1. Classification (NCBI taxonomy): domain Eukaryota; kingdom Viridiplantae; phylum Streptophyta; class Magnoliopsida; order Fagales; family Myricaceae; genus Myrica; species Myrica gale. Next base: position 6,310,674 of record OZ005613.1, read on the forward strand.
CTGATTTGTTGATGACCTCTGCAGGTCGGAGTTCTCCTTCGAGCAATGGGCTATTCTCCTAAGACTATAATAAACATGAAGGTTCTGAAACTTTTGGTGGTCAGCGTGTTCTGATCCCTTTGCGGGCCATGTTTGCCAATTTAGTTGATCGGACTTCCCTTTGCAGCAAGAAAGAGTTGTCTGACCTTGTTGGACCTGAAATACCTCTTCCTATGGATCTTTTCCAAACATATTCTGCCAAAAGTGAGGAACAACTTAAAGAAGAATGGAAAAAAGCCGGTCCTCGGCCTCGGCCTCTTCCTCCCCTTCCTGATAGACCTATCTATCGACATGAGAAGGAAGGCTGGTATGGTTGGATTACGCAGACTGATACAGAACCAGACCCTTCACCCATGGATCTGAGGATTCAAGCACACAGGTTACTATGGGATGCTCTTGATTATATTGTTTCCCTGGAAGCTGATGCATTCTTTCCTGGTTTTAACAATGATGGCAGTGGATGGCCGGATTTCTCAGACTTGGTCATGGGACAGCGGTTGTATAAGACTGCTTCTTCTAGAACATACAGACCAGACAGGTAAGATACGCATCAAACAGATATCTCTATTTCCGATGTAAATATATATAAGGCCTCCAAATAATCAACTCAAACCAATTGGATCTCCAACTTGAGCCTATATGACATGAAAAATCTGTATAAGTACAGGTTCAGGGGTGCTAAGATGTTTCATGAGAAGGGAAACAGTTTATACATTGTATCTTTAATAGCATCTGAACATGTGAGCTAAAACACGGAGATTTATTTTTCTTTTCATAATTCAAGATTTTAAAATGGCTTTTGTTACGACCTCGAACACCCCCTCCCACCACCCAAAAGAACACAAAAGACTAAGAAAAGGAGGAAAAACAAAAGCCCAAGGTGTAAAACAAACTTGATTTTGCATGAATATTAAGGTATGGTTCAGTACATATAAGGTATCATGGTTTTTATTTTTTTGGGGTGACCCTCTTTTTAACGGGGAAAATGGCAGTATAATCCTCTTTTTTTTTTTTCTTTTTTTTTTTTAATGTGTAGCGTTTTGCATTCTATCTACACCTGTTCTCTCCACACAGACATGTATAGTGTTTATGGGCATCAACTTTCATGAGCTTTCTGCGTTACTGTTTTACTCAATTATTATACTTGTTTCAGTGTTTGGCTCACTATCTGTTGGATTTTATGTGGCCGATTTCTCTCTGTGGATTTGAAGTATTAATATTATTCGTTATAAAATTTTATTACTTATGCTGAGCAGAAGTAGGTTTCTCCTTCTACGAGAGAAGGTTTAGCAGTTGTAACCTTAACTTTTTCTGGATATGAAACAGTTATGTTTCTCTTTTGACGAGGTTATGGTCATTACCCATTGAGTAGACCAATTAAGTTATCTCAAGTTAATGAAAGATAGTATTTTGTGGTAGTGATTGTGTTTGTCTCGTTCTAATCTTTTTCTGATTTTTCAAACAGGAAAGTTCTTGCAGCACTATTGAACATTACCCATGACAATATGTACCACCCCACGCATAATTGGCCGCTCTTAATACGGGAACATCTTAACAAAAGCTTGGGTCAGGAAGGCCTCATAAAGCAGTCCCTCTTCTCTAAACCAGCTTTGTTCCTCTCACACCCGCTACCCGAATGCTCTTGTAGACTATCTTCTGCTAAGGTTTCAACTCTTGTAAAAGGCAATGACGGCCGATTTCTGCATGGAGGGGAAGATGAGTGCTCCAAATGGATGCAAGACGTGGATAAGTCAGCAGGTGAAGAAGGGGTTGAATAGGATGACAGTGAATATGAACACGACATTGAACTATCAGAATCTTACAATAGTGGTGGTAAAACTACCGCGACTCTCGTCTGGAATCAGGATGAGGAAATGGACCCAAATGACTAGAATTGTGCAGATAACATACTTCTTCCTTTTCAAAATTTACAGTGGCATTCAATTTTCAAGGACCTCTTCTGGAGCGAAAAGTTTTGGTGGTAAGAGGATAACGTGAAATAAGTTTTATTGTTTCAAGCTATGGTTTTGGGAGAAATCAGCATTCAAATTCATTATTTACATAGGTTTGGTGGATCCCTCCGTGCGTCCAAACTTTTCAACGCGTGATGACTGGGGGAAAGATTGACAGAGTCACGGCAAGCTGAGAACAAGTTACCCATTGAAGGTTTGGGAGTCGGTCATGTGCTTGCTTTTTTTCTTTTCAGAACAGAACCAACAGTGGAAACTTACATACATGCTGGAATTTTTAGGGTTAGTTCTGTAATTTTTGTAGTACAGAACGAAAAGGAAAACTGTATACTGAAATTGTCAGTCCAGTAACTCCAGTTATTCTCTCTCTCTGAGTTGGTGAAGTACTTGTGAGTAGTCTTGGTACAATTAAACAGCCCTTCCTTTTGCAAGAGTGAAATTACGTCCACTGTATCTATAGGCTTTCGTGAAATAACTTTTAACACTTCATCGCGTGAATAGAGTTCTATACGTGATGCTGATGTGATAATATTTTTTTTTTCTAAATATGCTGATGTGATAATATGCTTTGCTGTGTTCATATCCAGCAGCTATTATTTTACTGGCATTGATGGTCAATTAGCGATCGCCTAATGAAGCTCTCTTCTACCTTTATTTATTTATTTATTTTAAGTTTTAGCATTTTTTATTTAATTTTAACATTATAATAATACTTGTATTTATTTTTAAGACATGGTATCAATCTCATGAGAAAATTGGACGGAGATAATGAAGAGAATGATTTTTCAAAGTAGTCTAAACGTGATTTGTTAGTTTTAGAAATCTAGACATTTTTAAAATTTTCATAAAAATTCGTAATTTTTAAAATTCTTTTTTATGACGTGGCAATTCAATCCACATTGCAATGATGATTGGGCAATCTTAATTACCGTGTGTATTTTCTGGCACCACGAGTGGAGTGAAGGGAGTGGCCTGATCATTTGGTGATGTCACAGTGTTCGGTGGATTGTTTTTAATCCACGTGTCAAGTTATTGGTCATCAGCCAACTATTTGTTCTTGGAAAGTGAAAGGGGAGGGACAACAGTATCAACCTCCTTGAGCAATAATGGGCATAATAATAGAAGTATTTATATGGTAGAATATTTGGTTTGAGCTGTAGCTACTGTTATTGGACCATCTCGTCACCACAATACCAACAAGCACGACCACCCGTCAGTCTCAATCTCATTCACTAAGCTCAAGGTTATATTTTATTTTCACAAGTGATTTCAACTTATATCCTGTCTCGAACTCCTGACCTTGGTACCAACTGGGCTACAACCTTGCTAGCATGAGCCAACTATATGTTATTACATCATACTTTTGTGTTAATCCTCTATTATGGGGGACGAAAAAACTGATTTTGTCACAATATGGAATTGATTTGTCGATTTTCATAACTAAAAGGGCTAATTTCTTACAACTTAATACCACAAGGACTCATGGTGCAATTAAAACTACGAAACAAATATGTATCAATGAGAAGTGCTTGAACAATAAGAGGCATGGCAGTTAGAGCAAGAAATGGAAAGAGTGACAATGGCAGCTAGGTTGCTGAGATTGATTTAAACCAGTAAAGGGACATTATTTACACAAGGTACAAGGAGCAGAAGCTGGCTTGGTTGAAAAAAAGGGAAGCAAACAGATTCCCTCCTAAGTGTATAAATCTGAATTCGTATGGACCAAATCCGTCCCACAAATTCTGCAACCCACAGACATTTACGTCATTTAATGAAGGGATCAGACTAGTGGCTCGGCTCAATACAGTTGGCTCAATCTTCCTCCCCCTTCCTCTTTCTTCCTCCCAATTTTTTTCTCCTTCACCATCTCTCTACTATTCCTTCTCTCTCCGAACAGACCTCCTCTCACACTCCTCTCCTTGATGTAACCTAGCTGGAGGCGGACCAAGCTCAAAGAATCGGAGAGAACCTTGTTGGACAAACCTCCTCTCACCGGACATAACCTTTCCATTGGATCTCTCTCTCAGCCCGTCAATAAACATGAGCAAATCAGTGAGTTTTTATTTTTTCATCAATTTAGGATTTTTTTTATTATTATTATAGTAGGGTTTCAATGGATCTATTACTTTATTCTCAATTACTCGACATTGAGTAATTAGATTAGATTATCAAAGATGAAATAAAATAATTGGATTTTTGGTCGCTAGGAAATAATATGTATGCATTAAAGCCTAGGAAGTTGAATTTGCATCTGTCTTTTGTCAACTTGTGTTTCAAGATCCCATTCGTGTTAGAGGCTATCTATTGTCTATGTTACTTAGTTTCTCGGTTAGTGTTTGCTTTGTTCTCTCTCTCTCTCTCGTGGGTTTTGTATGTGCAGGGCAACTTTGAGAGATGGAAGATGGGATATGGTTGTGAGTCTGCAAGATGTGAATTGCTAGTTTATGCTCATTGTGTACATTCTAGATTAGGGATGTACATGACCCGACCTGAACTCGACCAAAACTGACCTAATATGGTCAGTTTATACATAGGCTCGGGCTGAGGCGGGCTTAGAATAATGGAGCCCTTCTATAGTCGGTCAGGCCTCGATATACCACCGGTTCAACCCGACCTGGCAAACTATTTTACAATTCCTAAACCCTAAGCAACAATGTGCCTCTTTCTGCCTCCAAGCTTCAATCTGACAGTCTTTAAGGAGCTACTTGTCGTCATCATCGTCATTTGCTTCTAGAGGTCTGTTATGAGATAGAAATTGCTTAGCTGATTTTGGCAATAATGTTGTTTGCGGTTGCCAACAGTAATTTTGATTTAGAAGTACATTTTGTGGATCAAATTCGTAGCGATAGGTGAGCTAGGGTTGAAAAACCGGAATGTTGTCCGATTTTTCGGACTGCATTCCGGTCCTAGTATATTAAAGGACCGGACCACTTAAGTGGTCCGGACCGGTTTTAATTTTTTTATTTTAAAAAAAAAATTCTAAATTTTTTTAGGTTAATTTCAAAGGGGAAAGTGCATATAAAAATGTTAAGTTTTAGTTTAGATTAAAATTAAAAGTTTTAAGTTTATAATTTGTGTTAAAAATTATAAAAAAATATATATATATATTTTTTATTTTTTTAATAAATGCGATCTGGTTTGGTCCGGACCGCATTTATTAAAAAAGAGGACCGGATCGGATAACTGGATTTATCCGGTCCGGTCCGGACCAGACCGCATTTTAAGAGCTAGGACCGGACCTGGACCGCAAATCCGATCCGATTTTTCGGTCCGGTCCGGTTGTGTTCACCCCTAAGGTGAGCACTGGTGAGGCTTTTTTTTTTTTATGGGGTGTTGTCTTCAAATCTTGGCTACAAAATATAGGGCTATATGGTTAATGCAATTGGGGAAAATGTTTCTTCTTCTTATTTTCTTGTAATCCATTGCAACTCTTTTTGTTTCTGAAATGATGGTGTGAATTTGTTCTACATCAAATGCTAGTCACATCATAACCCTTAACTTACTTTCAGCTTGAAATTGTTGTTTCTTATGAGATTATTAACCTTTTGAATCACTAATTTGGGTACATAACTGTTGTTCTTCAATCTTGAAACCCATCTTTTCATTTGCTTCGAAAAATGATGTCTTTTTTCTAATCTAATTTGGTCGATTTTTAATTCATTGTATGCAGTTGGTGGTTTGGGTCATGGTGTGACACATGTTGTGTTTTTCTATCTCAGGCTATTGACACCAGCATTTGGTCTAGCTACATTTTTCGTGGACAGGTGCTATCAGATACCATTTTTTCTTGTTTCTGGTGAATTGAGGCTCTTTGTCAGTTTCTCCAATGCATCCTTATATTGTAATGAAATGGAGGAATTGTTGAAGTGAGCTTTTTTCATTGGTGAGAATTCATTATGAATCATTGGTAGTTAACAGATATTCTAAATATTTGTTGGGATTAGGGGGATTTGTTGTCTAACAGAAATTAGATATTTTCAGTTCAATTGTTCATCACTTGATATACAGTTTCAAGTGCTAGATTAGGATATTTTACCACAATGGCCTTCTAAATGATGATAAAATGTTGTCTCTTTGCCTCTCTTACCTTGTTTCTTACAGGTTAACTTTGAAGCTCGAATTTTGCTTGGTGGTGGTGGAGCTTGGACTTATTCAGGTAATTTTAGGCTAATCCCCTATTAAAAATTTAGAAAATGATCTGTTGGAGATTGGAGGTCAGGGCATATGTTGGTTCAATTGGTTGATGTTGTAAGGTGGTTTTTGACAATTTGTTGGAGATTGGAGGTCAGAGCTTATGTTGGTTCTGTTAGTTTTTGACAAGTTGTTGGTTCTGTTGGGTGATGAAGTGGTCTTTTGTGATATATGTTTTTGATAATCTGTTTGTTTTCAATTTCTGATGATTTGTTTATTTTTTAAATCTTGTTGGTTCATATTTATTATGTTTATATGGTTTCTTATGTGATTAAAAATTTGTTATTAGAGCTTCTATATAGTAACTAATTATTATGTTTGTGGTTTGTTTGTCTTAAATGAATACTAATGATTCTCCAACAAATAAATCCATTAATATCAACGATGAGACCATAAATGTAGATGAAAGGTCTTCGGCCTCAAGTAATCCTTCCCGCAAACATAACGGAAATAATGAGGGATCAGTAGTTTGTGATCATTTCACAAAGTTAGATGGTTGTGGTCCAAGTGACCCCCTTGCTAAATGTAACTATTGTAGCAAGTAGTATCATTGCCACTTTAAAACGACATGAGACATATACTACGTTAAACCATATGTTACATACATGTCCCAAGTACCCATTTAGCAATGAATCAGTGGGAAAGTATCAATCCGAAGGGGTTGGAGATCATAATGTTGCCAATCTAAGAGTTCATAAATATAATCCTGAAAATATACGGTTGGCAATTGCAAAAATGATGAAATGTCGTTTAGTGTTGTGGAAGACGGTCAAGGCTTCATAAAAAGTGTGTGTGGCTTTTGAACCACGATTTCAAGTCCCTTCTCGTGTCATCATAGCAAGAGATTGTATGAAACTTTCTATGAGAGAGAAAGATGAGTTGAAGATGGTATTCAAGTTTACTTGTCAATGTGTTTGTTTGACCACTGATACATGAACTTTCGTGCAAAATCTCAACTATATGTGTCTCATGGCGCACTTTATTGATACTGGTTGGAAACTTCAGAAATGGATCATTAACTTTTGTTTGATTTCTACTTACAAAGGTAACACCATTGAAAAACATGTGGAATCTTGTTTGTTGGATTTGGGAATTAGTAGTATTTTTAGTGTGATAGTTGATAATGCTTCTTCAAATAACATTGCAAATGAATTTTTGAAGAAAATTTAAAAGGACATGTATTGGATGATAATTATCTCCATATGAGGTGTTGTGCACATATATTGAATTTGATTGTGAATGAAAGTTTGAAACATTGTGATGATTCAATTGTGAGTGTTGGAAATGCATTGCGATATGTGAGGTCCTTTCCAGCAAGAATGACAATTTAAGAAGTGCCCAGAGACGGAGAAGATTGAGTGCAAGAAGTTGGTTTGCCTTGATGTTCTAACTAGATGGAACTCAACCTACCTTATGTTAGAGTTCGTTGAGAAGTTTTAGAAAGTCTTTATGCGGGTGGCGGAAGATGATGACCAATATATTCTTCATTTTAGTAACGGGGCACACATGAGACCGCCGAGATATGAAGATTGGGACATAGTTAGGGTGTTTGTGAAGTTTCTAAACGTGTTTTTTAGTGCCACTGTGAAGGTTTCTGGTTCTTTGTATGTCACATCAAATATCTGTTACAGACAAATTTGTGGCATTCAATCAAACTTGATGAAAATGAGCCAGTTTAATAGTGTTCTTGTCAGTGCTATGCCGACAAACATGAAGTTAAAGTTTGATAAGTATTGGAGGAAGATTGAAAAATTAACTTTTTGATCATTGTTGCATCAATTCTTGATCCTAGGTGCAAATTGAAAGTTTTGCATTGGTGATTTAAAAAAATGTATAGTGATTCTCAAGCATCTGTAATGATTGGGAGCACTAAAAGTTTGTTGTATATGTTGTTTGTTGAATATAATGATCTATATGGGACTTCAAGTACGGATTCATCACGTAATCAAACTTTTCATGTGAATATTGAAACTTTCACATCTGACTTCAATAATGATAATTTTGGTGTGACATTTTTTGAGTGTGAGCAAAATGCAGACGAACGTGTTGTTGACAATAAGTCAGAAGTAGATCATTATTTGTCAGATGATAAATGAATCCAAGTATCCTATTCTTGCAAGGGTTGCACGAGATGTGTTGGTCATTTTGGTTTTGACAGTTTTCTTTGAGTCAGCCTTTAGCACTGGGGGTAGAGTGCTTGATCCATTTCAGAGTTCATTGGCACCGATAACAGTTAAGACTCTTGTTTGTGCACAAAATTGGTTGAAGTCTGATCCAATTCAAATTAATCTTTGTGAGATATTGGATAATGTTGAGAGCTTTGAAGTTGAGCCAGTGATGTGATTTTATTGCATTTGTATAGTATTGATTTTAAATTTATTTTAAATTTATTTCCATTTTCATTAATAATTAATAAGGATAATTGTTGCGAATATTGAATTATGGTTGTAAGGGTATGACTTTATAGCATTTGAATATCTTGAGAATTTATGGATAATGGAAATGACATGGTTTTTATTTTTTGCATGAACAGGTCAAGCTTGTTATCCATAATGTTTTCGCTTCTTATCAAATTGCAGCCAAGCTCTTGAAGTCGCTCTACGGCTTAATTTCTTTGTAAAGATGGTGTTTAGAAAGCTTTTCTTGTCTTCGTAAAGATAGTGTTTAGAAATTTTCATGGTTTTGATTGTATCCCTGAATATTTGATGGTATTGAGGTTTCATGTAATTTAGAAATTTTCAAAAGCCCCAAAGTACACAAACGTGAAGCGGCCCGAACCCAATCAATCCAGGAATCAATCAAAGCAAAACAAAAAAAGTGATCCAACCCAGGAATTAAACCTACTCGAACCCGACCCGACCCAATCGGGTCATGTTCTGGCGGGCTTAGTCAGCCATCACAGTCTAGTCGGGTTGGGTCAACTGGGTATGTGTCTATGTAGACCCGACCCGACACATGTACAACCCTACTCTCGATGATTGGAAGGTTAGAATTGTTATGATTGTATTTCTGGACAAGCCTACCCGTGAAATTTATATACGCACACTGAGTGAATGACAAAATGTATGAGATAATTTTTCCTTTCCATGAATATTGGCAATTGATTTTCTTTCATCCTTGCACAAAGCAACATTAGATTCTTCAACAGTCTCTTTTTTTCTCATTCAAATTTCATGCTACTTTTATTTGCAATTTTGCTTTTACTTTTTGACATTTTTTGTTTCTGTTAAATTTATGGAATTTTGGCTGGAAATTGAATTGTGGATGGAAAAAGAGAGCGTTTATTTGCAATCGATTCTTTCATATGTTGCCAATGCCTTGTTACCTCTAGATTTTTGTGTTCAAACTCCTCAACAAAATTTTCTTCGGTGAAATATTCCATAACTTTCTCCCCTCCTAAGCAACTCATATGCGTAATTGATCTGCATAAAAGAACTAAAAAACTATATGCAAAAGTTCATCCTGCAAGAGCCTAAGACAACCAAGCAACTACAATTTCATATAGGTGTAGTTCTACAAGATGAATAATAACATGATTTTAAACAATCGAGATATTTGTCTGATGAATCAAGGGTTATACTCATTCAAAAGAGATATTAGCTACATTTTTACATGTCTTCTCCATATCTTTAGACAACACAAAACTCATTACAAATATTTCATCTTATAGCCGAAGAGCCAATAAATGGCATTCTCAACTATTGCAATCTCCTAACAATTATCGATGGTTGTACATCTAGCCAAGAGTAAGCATTTGGGATCCAATTAGACAATATTTATCGCACCAATTTACACCTTCCAAAAAGAAAAGCTAATACTTCAGGATGTAAGAAAGATCATTTGCCACCAAATCTCCAGCCTCTAGCCCATATTTTAATCATTGCTATTTGGAGTGTCCCTAGAAATGCCTATAATTTGCAAATAGTTGTGAGGCTCATCTGAACAACGCACTTGCAACAATCTCCTGAACAAAACAAGTCCATTTTTCCTATCGCTAGGCCACTTGGGTGTGATCTTGTACAACAACCATCACTTACACATACTTTTGTCCATTGATTAACATTCCCTAAAAAAGTGGCAAATGAAAGTTTGATATACAGAAAACTTGCACCAGTTTAGTTAGGTCATGATTAGCCTGATCTTTACGAACACCCTCCCTTCCTCACCCTTTTCCACCAAAATTACTAGCAATTATAAACACTATGAGTGGGAAAGAAAAGAAAAAGCACTTCACAGTACCATGACTTGTGAAAAACAAATCAAGTTTCAATAGAAGATCTTCTAAAAGTTTTGTTCCTCCACGTACTTGCATGACCAGTGATAGCTTACCCCACAAAATGCTAGTGTATATAAGCATTTTATACAAGTTCTAGAATAAAATCAAGGGGTAAACTCATAGTTAACCCCTTATGTTTGGGCAAAAATCATAGTTAGCCCCGTATTTTTCAATCCAACAATTTGATACCCATAACTTTCAAAACCTATCCATCTTTGCCCCTCGTCTAAATTAGACGTTAAATCAGATGGAAAAGTATAAAAAATGACCAAAATGCCCCTCCAAAATAAAATTACTAAAAAAATTTAAAAAATTCATTAAAAATAAAAAATGATATTTTTTAAATAAAACTATATTGAAACTCTATTTCAATAATTTATTTATTTTAATTTATTTCTTAAATTTATTATTATTTTTTAAAAAAAAATAGCTTTGGAGGGGCATTTTGGTCATTTTGCGTGAATTTCCGTCGGACTTAACACCTGATTTAGACGGGGAACTAAGATTGATAGGTTTTGAAAGTTATGGGTCTCAAATTGTTGGATTGAAAAATATGGGGCTAACTTGATTTTTGCCCAAACATAGGGGTCTAACTATGAGTTTACCCCTAAAATCAAATACCAGTTGAGAAACTTATCAAAGTAGCTTAGCTCCACAAGATTTATCAAATTATATATAAAAAGCAATAAAAGAAATAATCTTACATCACCAAGTTACCATTTATATATACAAGATTCAGCTACACAATGTTGAAATCATCATTATAAATACCCACTTCAACATGAATGCGCATGTGTACTTTCTGCTTGCTCGCTTGATGGTCTTCTAGATATCCTAATTGTAGAAAAAATTATGGAAAAAGTGAAATCACATAACATAGCATGCTAGGAGAGAAAACAAGATTCCAAACTTTTGTTTCTGTTTTCTTTCATTTTTTCACACATAAAAAAATTAATGGGAATTTGGAATTTTAGAACCCTAAGATTAAAAAGAAACATTTATTATTCTTGATTTATTAGCTAAACTAGGGTTCCAAAATTAGGAGTAAATAAGAATTACATGTTTTGAGGAGGAATACGAGGATGGGCAATGATCTTTGGAGCTTGTTTAATTTCGTCTTCAGCCTTCGATATGTCGGAGGAGGAATAACCGTAATCTACCATAGACCTCTCTCTCAAGCTCTTTAAGCTTGGTCCAACAAGGTTCACCTGGCGAGAGGAGGACTGGCGGAGAGATGGTGAAGGAGAAAAAATGGGGAGGAAGAAAGGCGAAAGAGGGCTCACGCGTAGGAATAAAGGGTAAGAGGGATTGAGCCAGTTCGGCCAAGTTGAGTTGCAATCCCAATTCCATCATTAAATGACGTGAATGTTTGTGAGTCTCTAAATTTGTGGGACAAAATTCAGTTTGTCCAATCACACGAATTTGGATATGCACTCTAAGGATGGAATCCGTTCAAAAAAGGGAATCTTAGAGACACAGTGGAGTCAAAGAATGTCTTCAAACTAAACTTTGATTGAATGAAAAAGGAGGGGGTGATAACCCTTCGAAAGCTGAGGCATGGGCGGCCAAACTGGCTATCAAGTTACCAGATGACAACAAATTGCATGGTAGTGGCTCAAGTTATCATAAATCAAATCAATCACAGAGAAATGCAAATTGGTCGATTGATTGAAAATGACATCAAAATTATAAGAGATAGTTTAAGTTATCACAGAAGCTATACATTTCAGTGAATTTCCTAGAGAAACTAATGAAATGGCTCGTAGAATTGCTAAATGGGGTATTAGTTGTAACCAATTTGGAAATTTTTATGTAATGATTCTTTCGAAGAGATTTTTCACTAATTTAAAAGAACGAAGTAATGACTGCTTAGAAAAAAATTGAGGTTAAATACTTTTTCACTACTAAAATATGGGTCACTAATACTTCGCCCTAAACTGATGTATGAAAATTAAAAGATACATTCCAAAATCCAAAGGAACATTTCTCAATTACGTAACAAATATCTCAATTATAGAAATAAATAGTACAAATAAAAGTTCACAATTTATATTGCACCATATCAACTCAACAAGTGATTCGAGTTGGATTTTAGAGTTAAACGTTTGACCATTTTTTAAACACAAAACAAAAATGAGGGTAGCAATAATCGCACAAATAATATATAAATATAAATTACAAATGGAAATGACAAATCAAAGTGAATGGTGGCGATTGATGGACAAGCAAACGACCTCCAGAGTCAAGACTCTAGAGGCTACGAAATGTGAACAAGCCCGAGCCGAACGGAATAGTGTGTGAGAGAGACAGACAGACAGAGGGCAGCGGCTGTTGAGAGAGACGAGAGATTAGAAACAGAGTGAAAGAGTGGAGAATGAGGTGTGGTAGCGATGAGAGTTTAGGGTTAGTGAGAAACGCTAGGTCAAAACGGCAACACTTTGATCCAAGGTTTTATTTTTTGTATTAACATATTCAAAACGAGGTCGTTCTATTTTAAAATGAAACGACGTTGTTTTGATGTTTAGGGGGTAAAACTGCCAGAACTAGATTTTTTTGCTGGATAGCAGAATTTTCTACTTTCGATTCCACTTATGCGAAATGACCCAAATGGACTTTGATTCCAATTCATGGTAGCCACGGACCTTGCCAGACTGAAATCATAATCTAAAGTCCGCTAGTAGCCAGGCCGATATAATAACCCTACCTTAAATTACCGATTCACACTACACCCACTATAAAATATTCCTTGAATTGAAAAATGTGGACAAAAAAGGAACCATGTATATGTGCCATCTTTGAACAGAAAATGAGGAAATGAACTTTTTCCTTCTAAGTCATCTCATTTTTTTCGTTTGAGTTATTTTATTTTATTTTGATTTTTCACTTTTTGGTATTTTCTCGTAATCCAAAGATTAATTTTGTGAGTTTGTGTTTAAACACGGCAACCACAATGCATATAGTTTATTTTTCATTCAAATTTGGCTTCAATTTAGCAAATGATGGATAGAGATTGCAAAGTATCAATAACAGATAGTTTGACGGTAATATGTCTCAAAATCAGGTATAGCTGACCTCATAATTGAGGAGTGAAAAATATATTTAACAAAAAAATTAAAAAAAAGAACACAACGAGCAGCTAGGTTGGGGAATGATGGGTGTAGGGTTTTTTCCCGTCGACATAGATAAGTGAAGAGTTGAAAGACGAGATGAAAACATGGTTAATAACACAAATCAATGTATTACACCCCATGGTTTGGTCGGAGAATCGACTCCTGAACTAACTCTTAAGGGGGTCGGTTTTTTAAAAAATTGGGCCGACCGCAAGTTACCCTGATCATAGCCAAATCTGAACAATCCTACTCTGTAATTAAGAATCAACCAATACGAAAATTTAAAGAGAAAAGAAAACAATAGGAAACATTTTTTATATATAGGATATAGCAATGTTACATTTCAATATGAAAAAAATAGATGGACAACAAGAAGCTGAGTTTGAAGCATGAACACGAATAAATGGAAAATTGTCATCAACGCAGATATTTGAGAGAAATTGCCGGGTGGAAGTCCACGCGTCAATGGTGAGTATAACTCATGCATTCATACAATAATAGGACGGATGAGAAGCTAAGCACCCTTGTTGTTACTCCATGGCTTAATCACGGCTACAACAATGATTGCAACAATGATTAGAAGGATGATGATTGCAATGCACATCCATTTTCTGGAGTTCTTCTGTAGCGTCTTGGCCCTTTGGAGGGCTGTATTCCCTTGCTGTACATGATCTACTGCACTTGAGACCTGAAAGAGGCACACATTGTTCAGAGGTTAAACTAATCAAATAAGGTCATGCAGGGATTGATATTAGATCTAATCTAGAAAGAAATTCACAGAAGGATCATCGTTAAAGAGCAGTTCTATTACCTGTGATTCTATGTTGTCAAGCATGTCCCCCTGTGCATCCACCAACACTGCCATATCCATAAATATCTGCAATTGGGATGGAAATTTAATGAAAATATCCCCCAGAAAATGCTCTCTCCCCGCAAATGCACACATACACACTCATTCTTCCTCAGTTGAATTCCCTAAAGTGTGTCTACGCCACATATATAATGTAGTATATGTTAAATTAACTATTGAATGCAATAAGACCTGTTCAGGTTTACATGTGCAGGTGTTTGTGTGAATGCAAGTAGGAAGAAAAAGTAGTGTAATTCAAGCACAAACAGCTCGCTTATGTTCGATGTGTCCAAGATGTCCACTCCATAAGTTAACCTCACATCCCACTGCTGATATTCCTTATCTAGGCAAAATCTCAAGGGAATCCTAACAACTCTACAAGCGTCTCAAACACACACCAATTTTCCAGTCTGGGACGCGCCCTATAAGATGTTGAGTAAAAATGACACTATGGAATGGTGCGAGACCTTGTAAAAGAGTACAATGAAGTCAGTGAATAGAAGCAGAAAAAAAATCTCCTCAAGAAGTTTACACAGGCATGGAATAAAAACAAGTAGCTGTCATTGATGTATTGCCGAATTTGGCAAGTCAAATACTTTTCTTGTGATTCATATACAACAATGGAATGAGACATGTTTTTGAAGATTGTGTCCCATGGCATCTTGGGATAAAACCGTTCTTGAATTGGAATCTTTATTTTGTAAGTTATGGGACAAATAAGTAATTTTAGTGCAACTCCTGTGAATTAATGGTATTTTGGTACTTGAATTGATTCCATACATTCATAAGAATTTCCGCATCTTAGTTTTGTAGTCTGTTTTTTTGTTTTATTAGGACTTTAGTTCATCAGTCCTACTAGGAATCCTACCACCAGAAAGCAAAAAGAGTCTCTTTCTCTATTATATACTCATCATACTCCAAAGAAGTTAGAGACATGGTTAAAGTAATTATGAGGTTTCTGTATTAGTGAACTCATTCATTCATTCTCTCTCTCACTCTCTCATTCTTCTTTCCTATGGATGGGTACTCTTGGTTTACTGTTTACAGCCCATCAGCCACTTCCTTATGTACTTTCCCGCCAACAGCCACCAAATAACTCCTTACAACAAACCTTGAAGTCCTATTACTTGGTGCTTTAAGGAAATCCGGGTACCTGGTTCAATTTCAGACCTTTGCCACTTCATCTCATCTTTTCAAATGATAACCAAACTACAATATTCCAAAACCTAGTTACATTTAGGATCTAGAATAACCTTATTTCACCTAAACCAGAGAAAAGTTGGAGTTCCAAACAAAGAAACAAACAAATTTACAAAAGCTTCAAAGAAGATTGAGATGCGTTAAACAGGATGACAATTCCTAGGCTTGAAAAACGTCTTTATCTCTTTATACAGCAAATGTTTTACTCCTAAATACCCAACAAAGCAACCAAGGCCTCAGCCTTTTGAATTCAACACTAAAAGATGTGTATTGTGCCAATTTCACTGCTTGAGGAGACCAAGGATAAATTTGGACTTTAGATTACAACAGCACAAACAATTAGAGACCTTAAATCCTAATGTGGTCCATTTTCCTGGTGTTCACTAGTTCCTCTCAATGACTCAAAAATACACACTTCTCGTCTCTTTCTGGTGGCCCTGTTAGCTCTTTCCTTAATTAATGATTGTGCCTATCAATTAGCCAACGGAACTAACATGTAGCATGCCCTTTTCATCAATTCAGAGAGCCTCTTTAATCACATTCTAATTTTTTTCCAGCCTAAAGAGCATTGTTGACACTTTGGCATGCTAAGTAAGACAAAACAGCTACCCTTGCCACCAGGTAGGACTTCTCCTGACATTATGGCAAGAGAAATGGCAAAAAACAGCTCATCAGCTATTTACCATGCTTGCATTAGCATAAGTCAAAATCATTATCATCAAATGAGTACATAGAGATGGCAGAGAACCTCGTAAAGCAAAATCCAAACGTGGATAGTGATTTAGGTTCCAGAAGGTTTCCTATTTGAAGGTTTTTAGAGAAGAGGAATACACCTTCTTATTATTCAATAGAAACGATTACATGATAAATAGTGGAGGAAAGCCACCGAATTAGGAAAGCCATAAAATCAGCAAAATAAATCAAATCAAATCAGAAACTTCTAGAATCTGAAATTACTCAGTAATTTCAGATTTATTCAGATTTATATTTTCCTAATTTATCTCCTGGAAATCCGGCACCCCCCCTCAAGTTGGAGCGTAGATATCTATCATGCCCAACTTGCTTACGAGGAGCTCGAAACTAGGTCTGAAAAGTCCTTTGGTGAAGATATCAGCTATTTGTTGAGTAGTAGGAACAAACGGCATGCAAATAGCTCCACTATCTATCTTCTCTTTTATGAAGTGCCTGTCA